>MU204413.1:6200482-6279695 GCA_017309775.1 Paedocypris sp. Pulau Singkep
AGTCTTCCTCAAGAGAGTAAGCATTGCAGAGCGTTACAAACAAACAGTTGCAGACATACAAGGTTACATTTGACTACGTTACGCACAGGTCACGTGCGCTGGAAACTTTTTCTTGAGACACATGAGGAATTTGACAGAAAAGGGAAAGATGTGAGCAGGCGTGTGAGTGCACTTATCAGTATTTGTTAAATGTTGCAGTGTTTTTGCACTGTATCTTTAACTGTAAGAGTTGCTCCAATTATGCAGTAATCAATACTCGATCTGTGTCAAGTACGTATAGCGAGAGTAAAGGTTTCTGCATCAGGAACAATTTTTTTTTCTCATTTAATTTCCAAACTGTAGGAATAAATGCAGCTGAGAATGCATAATTCTTACTAACTTTCTTATCTTATCTTATCTTAGCCTCTCTTATTGTATCTTTTCTTATATTATAAGTGATGTACATTTGAAAAATTACAACATTACACGATTAAAATAAACAGATACGAAAATATAATCAATTTCTAATATGATATATTAAAATTATTTACAAAAATAATTTTGAATGTATTTTTCACTTATTAATAATAATAAATACATACATAAATAATTTTCAAATTGTTTGTCTATTAAATACAGTAATCTAGGTGGCATGACACAACGTTAGGATCCTGATTAGAAATTTGGAAAATTGACCATAGGGTGTGAGTAAGAGTGTGAATCTGTGTGTCTGTGCATCTCTGTGATTGGTCGGCCACCCATCCAGAGTGTGTGTCCCGCCTCAGGCCCAGAGTTACTGATTGGCTCCAAATCCCGATGACCCTGAAATGTATTAAGTGGAAGAAAATGGACGGACAAGACAAAATCATTGAATAAGAACAGTACTTTGATGTTTCAGTATATGATCGTTATATTCTGTATTTTAAGTGGTTTTTTTAAACTTACGGCCACTGGAAATTATGTGAGTTGTAGTTTCAATAACATTCTAGCATTTTGTTGTATTTTTATGCATATTTGCACAATGTTTTGTTCTTCAAACTGTCAAGATTGCTCCATTTTGAAAAGTGAGTGTGAAATTACAGCTAAAATCTCACAAATCAACTACAGCTGAACAGGTAGAGCATGTTTGCAACACCAAAGGTTGTGGGTTTGATCTCAGAGTTAAACCTATAATTGATTCCATGCATAACTAACACAACACAGTAGATCACTTATAAAAGATACAAGCTTAGAATAAACGCAAAAAGTGTTTCAGAAATGTCAAAGTCTTTTGCATTTTTTTAGAGAAAAGTTAAGACGAAGTTGGAATAAGTAGATAATTTTTCTACGACTCTCCTCAATCTTCCCAAATTCAAATTTTATTTCTCACACACATGAATCTATGTGTGCCGAACATTTGTGGCGAAATGATTTGTACAATTTCAATACAGCACAACGTCTATGGAAATATTTGTTTAAAAAATAACATTGTTTATACTTAAATATAAAGATTTAAAAAAGTTAAATAGGACATGCAAAATTATAAACAAAATACAAACAATGCAAAATCTTCAATGCTCATGCTTCCAGAATAGTGATTTTTCTGAAACGGTAATGAGAACAATGTTTTTATTGATTCATTGTGTTTTGAAATGGACATTATAATTCAATACTTTAATAATTCATTAATTCAGTCATTTTTTTTTTACCTAGCAGTTCAAACACCGGCTTCGCTGACATACGATTGTTTTCACTTTATCCAACTTGATCCATGAAACTATTCCCATCGGAGCTCCACAACGGGACCCCTGGGGTGAATTTTGGAGAGCATTCCATCATGCCACCCGGCCCGGGTCCCATGACCTTTCACCTGTGTGGTCTCTCTGAACCTTCGCTTTCTGTCACTGATGGACTTTCTCTCGGAGCTGAAGAAATTGTCTGCTTGTAATGAAATGATGTTCTCCCCTGACGGCCATCGAGGAACCCGAAGCGCTTCATTTGCTGCGGTGGTTATGGCTCCTTTAGGACCGAGTGAGACTCCTGATGATGAGACTCCGGACCGTCCCTGCTGATAATCTCGATTGGAGATAAAATAGACGTTTCTAAGGAAAATAACTTTCACAGGGAGCAATGACTGACAGAGTTATTTAAATTGATATTTAGTTGTTGATCATCAAGATGTTTGGATGTAGGCCAAGAAATATAATCTGAATTGTTGCTATTATGTACAAATAACACCCCAATCTAATAATCCAACAACTTGCTTTTTATTAATAATGCATACTGTAAATGTTGTAAACAGATTATCGGATTTTGTTATTTAAAGGGTTTATAGAATTTCTGAAGCTGTATTTTATTTATTGGATTCTTATTTTAGGAAAGAAAATAATAAAGGAAAACGAGAAAAATAATAAGGCAATGACAATAATACAAAATTAAAGAAATAAAACTACAATTGTATCAAAATTTGCAATTGTAAGTTTTAACGGCAATCAGAAGAATATTTAAATGTATAACTCGAGCTGTAATTTTTTTACAGCTTGAGTAAAAACTATTATTTTATAAACTATTATTAAACAACTATTTATATAATTTCCAAGGCATAAAGGAGCTCAAGCAGTGTAATTTGACATATTCATTCATTCGAAAAGTGGATTTCTTTAAGCTAAACCTGGAAATTTGTAAAAAGGCATTCAATATTATATTGATATTTTTCAGCATTGTCAAATAAAATTATGATATTAAAATATATTATAATATTCTAATAATATTGATTTACATTTTTTTATTTTAAATTAAAGAAATTTGAAATGTAAATCAATAGAATAATGATTAGAATAATTGACCAATCCCTGAGGTGTCTAATAAAATTACAACAACAAAAAAAGAATTGAATATATTGAGTTTATCAAAGAAAAAAAGGCTCCAGCCCTAGTTCATTTATAAAATAAAAGTCCCACTTTATCAATCATCCTACATGTTTTTCTGAAAAGTCTGTTTCCAATAGTCACAGCACGACCTCTCACTTCATCTCAGGACAGCGGATGCATTTTTCCTCTTCTATCCACCGTGATGAATATATGAGCATTCCAGAGCTGTTTACAGTTACACAAGGTCTGCGGTGGACATTACTCGCTCCAGTCATCGATACGCTCTCCCTCATGTGTTTGGTTTTGAGTGTCAGGCAGCTGAAATCACACAAAACACGGGGACTTTTATGACGCATTGCTGATAGCAAATGATAGAATTGATTTTTAAAGGACAATAAATAACTTTTCCACTACACTACATATGTATTATTGCGACAGGTCGGTCTGTGTGGTTCTAATTATCAGCAAATGAGCTTTTGTATTCGATCTGCAGACAAACTCAATCATTCCATAACTGTTGATTTTATTTTTTCTCTCCATTCAAACTTTATGCATTTTTGCAGGCCACTAATAAATCAACCAGCCAATTACAGCTTGGCTTTTCAGTGTCCGTATAGAATGATGCCTGCAACACCAAAGGTTCAATTCTCAACTGACCCTATGAGAGGAATGTAATGAGAAAATATTAAAAAGGGCCAATCTGGACGAGGATGATAATGATGGCTCCACTGAGAATCATGGGAAGTGTAGTTTTTGATGACACTTCATCAACTTGCAAGTTGCCAGTCTATTTTTTTTTACGTCAAGTGAACGCTTAATGAAATGTGAAAGCTCCTCAATATGTTCTCCATATTGAAAGTGACATTCTGTATTTGCAGACATTTCCTGGACGGGTGGACTGGAGTCAAACTTCTGCATCTGAGGGTTTTCGTCAGAGCCAGTTTAAACGTAAGGGATCTCTTTATTTCACATCGACATCTGCATTTGTGCACCGTGTTCCCGTTTTTCACAGTTTCCCCATATCTATTTTTGTTTTCTTCCAAAAAACTTGTTTTTAATATAAATGTGATCAATTTATTGACAAAAGATAATCTGATCTTAATTTGTTTTCCTTTTATTTAAATTGTATGGAAATAAAAAAAGTAGAACTTAAAGTGAACACTGTTTTTTATTGATTTTCCGTAAAACTAAATCTTTAAAAAATGATAATATAATATTTATCAGTATAATTAATGAAAAGAAAAATTCGTTCTGTAGACATTGGCAAAAAGTAATTAAATATAAAAAATATAACATTTCAAACAATTGTTTTTTGGCTGGTTGTGTATGCACAATGAAATAATGCTATGTACTGCAGATATATACAAATACATACACACATATATACATATTATTACTATATAATTATTGCAATAAACTGTATACGGGTATACAGTTTGTGTGTGTGTGTGTGTGTGTGTGTGTGTGTGTGTGTGTGTGTGTGTGTGAATATGACTGAATTATGTAAAATGCAAAACAACACTTTCATTGCTGTTACTAATGTTTTAATTTTATTGAACAATATAAAATACAAAAATAAATCATTGTATTAGGAATTTATTACATATTAAACGTGGCTCAAAAATCAGCGTTCGGTCTTTGACTTCACAATGTTGTAACAAAAAAGACACTGTGTGTTAGCGAAGCATGTTAGCGGCGTCTCGTTACGTTGTGTTAAAAGTGATACATTTGGATACATCGTGGGTTTTCCGCAGTTTGGTCCCTTTTCATTCCTTTAGTTTTGGGAAAATAGTACAGTTTTTCCAACCGCGCTCACATCAGAGATTTGAACAAGATAATAATGAACCTGCACATGAGGCCTGAGTCAGAAAATGTCGCCCGATACACACGAACACAAATCTCAAGCTGCCGAGTTGTGATTGCATCATCACACCTGATTTCTCCAAAAACGATCGTATTTTTCCGAATTTTGGCAGAAAAACGACGCAACAAAGACAAAAACCTTCACACATCGCATGAGCACAGTTTAAAAAAAAAGCACCATTTCGTTTCCTTCGCTTCCCTTTTTCAGAACGTTTCTCAACTAATCCTGTAGATTAAAAGTCCTTCACAGCTATAATCCCACACACTCATTTCAACTGCAAATACAGTCGTCTAGTAGCTAAAAAAACGTATTTCCCCAAACACAAGGCCATTGGTTCATTTACAGAGCTGTATTCTTTCTTTTCAGCAGCGACGCGCACCATCATAAAGTCATGGCATCAGTGCGTGATCTATGGTGGGTTCACGCTTTAGCTGAAGTGCTGTTTGTGCAAGCAGTCCAGAAACAGGAAGAGTGAACAGGAAGTGAGCGAGCGAGTGAAGGACGCGCCAGGCCTTTCTTCCGAGAGACATGTCCATCCTTTGCCAACACTCTTTGCGTCTTTATGTCGAGAGTTTCTTTGATTTCTTTATTCTGTAAGGACGGAAAAAAACAAAGCAAAGTGATTGGGCTGCAAAATAAGCACACCAGCTGATTTTAATTATCAGCAGCTGAAAAAGCAAAACTAGATGTTTCGTTAAGTAATATTTTCCCCAAACAAAATGTGAGCGATTGTATCAAGAATGTGAAAACACAAAGAATCAACCTACAAAGCATTGCAGATTATTGCCTAGCTAGATCTAACTAGATTATTCCAGATTACAATGTACAAGCACATTTGAGTTGTAAATTTGCAGCTGCATGAATTGATTAATTGATTTGACAAATGATTGTAATTAATCAATGCTTTGATAGTGAACTCAATGTTTATTATTATTAAAGTGTGGTCAAAATAAACACTAATTATCATCCTGTTTGCAATTAACAACAAATAGATGATCAAACATTCAATCAAAAAAAAAAAGGTTTTTTTTTTCATTAGTGAAGTTTTGTCTGATCAAAGTACGTTTAGTAGTTGCATCCACAGACTTAAGAGTATTATTCAAACGTTTCCATTCCTTGCAACAACAAAGCTTGCATCTGCAAAACATCTCGGCTTGGACTTTATCATCCCGTTATCTCTCATTAGCATAACAGACGAGGACGAAGAACAGGGATGAAACGTGTAAATTTAACACAACCTGGCAACATTCCATAGCGCGAGTGAGACGTATGCACGTATACTGTGAATTATTAGTGCTTTTCCCCCTCGTGGCGGAGAACACGTGTTTTCTTACTTGTTAATGGCGTTCTTCAGATACTGCTGAAGCCATTTGGTCTTGGGGTTGATGCAGACCTCTCTGTTGTTCTTGAGCTTGGCACTGGTAATGAGAGCGAGAAGGAAAGGGGGGATTTAGTTCAAAACGAGGAAAAGGAAACGCTGTATCGCTTTCTCTCCAGCGAACCAGTGTCTCGTGAGATCATTTCAGATGTTCCCACACAGACCATCATTCTTCCTCACACCGGAATGAGTCCAAACAGGATTATAATCCACACAGCGTAGTGCAATGACGCCAAAAAGTGATTCCAAACCTGCCTCATCGCAACAAATAACGTGAGCCGAGTATCTTCTCACGCTTTGAGGAGAGCCCACAGCCGACACCCCGACTTCACACCTCGGCGGCAAAAGGTTGCGGACTTTCAAACGGCCCGTATTCATATTGCTTACACCTCACGTATGCATATCTCCGTCTGCCGGGACAAATGGAGCCCACCAGCTCTGATAATAAATCCCCCTAACCCCGACTCACTGCACGGATCCTTCCAGATTAGCAAGCCAAATAGAAGCGCAATGCCAGACGTGTTTGTTTTCGACCTGGATGTCTTCAATCCCGTTTATTTTCTTTGTTTGCTTTGGGGTTTGGGGTCTTTAGTTAATCTAACTAGTCTAAACGGTTTTTTAGAGCTGGCTTGTCGGTGGTCCGGCAGCGGGCCAGCAGGTAGTAATTACCTCACAGCAAGCCAATGCCAACAACAGAATGAGTGATGTGTGTGTGTGTGTGTGTGTGTGTGTGTGTGAGAGAGAGGGAGAGAGGGAGTAGGCGCCTGTCTTTCATCTCGCACAACAAATCGGAATGGATTCTCAAACAAGATGTGTGGAAGATGGCAGATTAAAGGCGATTTCCTCTGGCCAAAGTTTGTTCTCCGAAAGCCCTTTGCTCAACACTAACCTATGTGACCCCTGTCACCCCGAATCCCCCTCCAGCTCTTTGGCTTCTCTGCAGACAATCTGGTACAAATCGTTTGGTTTAATACATTCCAGGCGAGCGAGAGAACACCAAACGCTGGATTAAATGTAAAAGACGAGGTCAACCTGGACGGAAAGCGAATCACTCGTGACTGCGATGGCTCATCGTGGAACGAAACGGCTCACACTCACTTTCAGTTTTTCATTTGTGTGATTTACACTGAAATTTAAAAATTCCAATTTTTTTTTAAATAAAAATCCCAGTTAAAAAAAAATCCCACATTTTTTTCATACAAATAAATCCCACATTTTTAAATGAAAATGAAAAAAATCCACATTGTTTTTAAATGAACAAAATTCAACTTATTGAAATATCCTTGTTTTTTAAATAAAAAAGTTCCACAATTTTTAAATAAAAAAAAATCATACATAAAATGTACAATAAAAAACGTCCAAATTAACAATTTTCTTTTCAAATAGTGCCGTAGAGATTACAGAGTTTTTTGGATCCTGTCAAAGATCTACTTTCATAGTTTTATGATGGACAAAGGCTGTCGGAACATAATCTACATCCTGCGAGAGTGGAATGGATGGGAAGTTACTCACATGACTTGGAAAGGGCAGCTGGGCGTGTGGAGGAACTTAATCTCGCGAATGCTTCTCTGCGGGACGGTGTTGAGAGTGGACCGGCACCAGCATCTCTCCACCAGACTGATGGGCTTCGCTGTGGCACAAACCAAAAAAAACAAACAAACAGTCAGTGGGAAGGATTTCTGTGTGTTTATGTGTGTTTGAATCGGACTGAACAGGATAATTTTACTTTATTTCTTTTTATAAACAATTTTTTGTTTTACTTTCTATGATTTTTTTTTTGAATTTATATTAGTTGGAAACACCAATCTTAGATTAAAAAAAAGAAGATCTGACACGTTTTTAACACTATATTTACATTTACAAAAACAATTGTTTTACATGATGATTTTGAAACATTTAGTTGTTTCAGTAAAAATATGTTGGAAAACAACTTATAACAAATTAATTTAAATTTGTATCCCTTTTTACGCAAAAGTAAGTTGTGACCATCACAACATCGATGCGTGTCTCTTCAAAGCATCAGAACCTGCATCCATGAGCAAATCCCCATCATTAAAAAGAGATTAGTCTGACGTTCTAGTGGCTCTTGTCTCTTTCTAAGAGGAAGGGTCTTTTTTAGAACCGGGGGTCCTTGAGATAAAATACAACTGGATTCTGCAATCACACTCCAGACGCTTTTCTGAATACGTATCAGCCAGTCTTTTTGCCCCCCAGAAAATTCCCGGGATAGTTCAACATCCCCTTGGTTTTCCTTCCAGTGTTTTCCTTCTGATTAAAGTCAAAGTCTGAACTTCTCATCGATATCCCAACAACGCCTGCGCCCTTTGTCATGCTAAACACGGGTCCATTAGGCGCTAACCAAACACGACGCTAAGGAACGTTTTGCTTATTTCGGCCTAATTATGCACTAATGAAACGGGAACCTACAGATGAGCAAACAGTCCGAACAACAAAGCTTTTAGAAAATATGATAACGAGGCTTCACCGCAAAATCATGAAAGGCGTTTTGTGTCCACATGATTAATCGTCTGATCTGCCCGTGACATGTAAAGACATGTAAAAACGTCATTTATGTTCTTAAGATGCTACATGTGAGTAAAGCAACTAGTTCAGGACTGGTGACCATACTGGTACTAGTATTATCTCACATTTGATTCCTCAAACGAGCAACAAATTGCTCCAATGTGTATTTGTATCATTATGTGTAATGTTCCATGTATGACGCTTCGAAATAAAAAGCCGTTTAGGACAGGAAAGAGCTACAAGAAGGAAGTGTTAACCTTTCAACAAGTTTCCCGCTTTCACCTTCTATCACTCAATCGATGCAATTTTCCTGCCCCTAATAAATAAATATCCGTAATAATCCCAGAGGTCACGGCTCAGTCCTTACCTTCCGCCTCCGGCCTCCATATGGTGAGCGTTAGCAGGGCCATCAATGCCAGAACTTTGCTATCCATGTCGTGTCGGAGCGGCTTCCAGACCTTAGTGTGGAGTCTCGGAGCTCCGCGAAGTGTTAAGTCTGAGGACAATTGGAGGAGGGGAGGACGGTGGGAGGGACAGACGGACCCTCTGCTCACAATCCAGTCCTGGTCTGGGTCTGCTCTGATTCCTTCTTCTGTTCAATCCGGGATTTAAAATGTGTCACAAAATTCTCTAAATTTCCCCTTCGTGGGATTAGTCTTTCTCAGTCACGTTAGTACAATTCTCAGATCAGAATTGAAGTTTGCAAGTCTGTGTGTGCATTTTTCAAAACTACTTGTACAAACAGCAAAACACTGTAGATTTCTTGCAAAAGCCTGTAATTTGCTCAAAATCTTTAGTTCATCTCTCAAAACTAAGTCTTTATGTCATTGACCGTGTCAGTGCTATCAGAATGTCAAGTCCTTGTGTCATTGTCTACGAACATATAACTGTGTACTTTAGAGGGAGGTTCCAATTCCTTGTCCTTCCATTGTCAGACATAGAACATCGTGTTGTGCTTCTGCCATATACAGTATATACTTGCCCATTGATCGTCAATGAGATGCACCTTTGTTAGAGGAAGTCAAGTCACCTGAGACAAGTTACCAATTCAGGACAGATTTAGAAAAAAAACCATGAGATATATAGAAATATGTTTGTCACATTATGACAACTTGATCAACCATTTTGCCGTTAATGACTTATACGATGAACTAATGACTAGGTGTTTTGAAGCATAAGACTATTGCACAGTGAACTATATAATACATTTTGATCCACATGACAAACAATTTATAATGTAGCAAAGAGCAGAGAACTGTACATAATCATTTGCATGATGTACCAAAGCAATTGCAACCTGTTCAGAGAAGTGAGAAACTGCTTATATGATGTGCACAAGTGACATCATGATGTGAAGATTGAACAAATAGTTTTGAGAATTTCAATTCTGATCTGAGAATTGTACTAAAGCGACTGAGAAAAACTGTAAATTAAATCATAATTCTCATTTGATGTTCTGGGTGCATGACTTTCACTTGGCCTGATGTTTTTCCTGATAATATTTTACTTCACGGCTTTTCTACTGTACAGACACTTGGGAATTTTTCGGAAAAGTCTAGATTTTTACGTGGAGATCAATTGGGATTGAAATGCTGGTGTGTTATAGCGATCAGTTAGTAAAATAATCCGAGGTTGAATTTATGCCAGTATCGGCCACATCAGCCCCTGGAGCCCGCGCTTGACCTTTAACCTCTTGGAAAGACATTAAATGGAGGATTTATATTTTAACCGTACAATGTTTGCTAGGTTTGTTAGTTCACACCAACATAAACCAGTATGTTCACTAAGTGAGAAGGTACTATAAACAAACCTGGCCAGTTTATTGGTGGATTTTGTATGAACGCATTATGGACCAATCGAGTTAATCCCTGTTAAATGTTTTGATAAAACTTGGGCATGCCCTAACTAAAATGGGCGTACATTTTTGGACACACAATAGAATTATAAAATGGCATTAGAAAAATTACAGACACTTGGGAATTTTTCGGAAAAGTCTAGATTTTTGGTGGATTTATTTTTTTTGCTTTGTTTGCGTTAAAATCGGCTGCTACTGTGAAATTGCCGTAAAGTTTTGAAATCCACGTACCTGATCTAAATGTGGGATTTTTTTTTGTGTGTCCTTTTTGAGTTTCTTTGGGTTTCCAATCAGGATTTTTTGTTATTCAGGACACAAACGTGTCTTCAAATCTATTTGAAAATACATCACGTCCTTCAACTTCTAAAGGTACTAAAGCCAATTCAGCCAAATCTTGACGGAAAGCAGATCCTGGATCAGTGATCAATCGTTCACAAGTCTGGACACACACACACATACACACACAAATAGATTTTTTGTACATTTTACATAAATTAGTCTGTATTTTATATATTGCTTAAAAAATATCCTTTACAAGGGGAAATAAGAACCGGCACACAAAAGATATTTTAACTAACAAAAATACTCACATTTGAGTTATTTTTTTTTTGTGCTTCTACTTTTAGGGGATTCTATAATAATCTCTGTAAATCCAGGATTTCCTAAAGCGTTAAAGTGCAAGTGGTCAACAGGAAGTTGGAAGGACCGAAACATCACGCGTGGCCCGGGCAACGTGTGTCGCTTCAGGTTTCAAAAGAACGTTTTCCTTCACTTTACATCCAGACTGACGGACTGACAACTGAGGAAAAACAAGAAGCAGAAAGGAAGATTAATCACTCCAGTTTGTTTTAGTCCCACTCTGATTGAGATTTAAATGTAAATGTCACATATTCAGGCTATTATCATATATAAATTAGTAATTACATATTAATATCCTATTAAAGTGTTAATATATTAAACATGTCAGTTATTAGTTTTCCACAAAGTGCCACAATATTTATTTTGGTCTTAATTGTGATTTTTTTTTTTTTTTTAATCGTAAGTGCGATTTTTAAATCACATGAAAAAATGTGGAAAAATAAATTGAAGGTTTGATTAATAAAATCCAATCAGCGAAATAATTAAAACCAAAGACTGCAAGTAAACATACAGTTAATAGAAAATTAGCACGCACGTGTTACGATCACCATTGATTGTTTGAAATATTACCACAAATTAGCTTGTAGCTTACACGCTAATTAATGTTATTAATAACAAATGTGTGACTGTATAATCCTGAATTCACTCGCCGTTAATAAAGAAACGCTACAACTCATGATAATTCTTAATATTTATATCACACTATAATGCATTGCTGTTGCTTTTTTACACATTATCAGCCGCTCAACATTTTGCAGAAAAGTTGTCGTTTAAGACCTGCGTTCTGTTATCACAGTGGGTTTCCTTCACTCGTCTGTTTGAGCGTTTTCGTTTGATTTCGTGGTGTTCGTTTCCAGTGAGTGCGGCGTTCAAAAAAAAGTGTTGACGTACCTCTGCTGTTTCAACGTTTCGTAGGGAGATTATTTACATCCACTTCGAGTCCAGATAATACAAATATACTTACGCCATACCTTAAAGAGTAAAAGGCTAGAAACACAACTCCATAGAATAATATTCCACCACTGTTATAACGCTGACTTTAAGTCGTCAGAGTACGTGGAGATCAATTGGGATTGAAATGCTGGTGTGTTATAGCGATCAGTTAGTAAAATAATCCGAGGTTGAATTTATGCCAGTATCGGCCACATCAGCCCTTAGAGCCCGAGCTTGACCTTTAACCTCTTGGAAAGACATTAAATGGAGGATTTATTTTTTAACCGTACAACGTTTGCTAGGTTTGTTAGTTCACACCAACATAAACCGGTATATTCACTAAGTGAGAAGGTACTATAAACAAACCTGGCCAGTTTATTGGTGGATTTTGTATGAACGCATTATGGACCAATCGAGTTAATCCCTGTTAAATGTTTCGATAAAACTTGGGCATGCCCTAACTAAAATGGACGTATATTCTTGAGCCTGGTGGCATTAGAAAAATTACTTTTACCGGTAGTTTAAAAAAAAGTAAAGGAATAATATGTTTATCGCTTACTAAAGCAAAGATACTTTTTTTTTTTTTTTTACTTTTTTTAAAAAGTCGTTAAAAAATTGTATGTGGGGAAACTATTGAGGACATGGGAATTTTCCATAACACTCCATAACACACATTTGGAACTTTTGGATTCTAGACTGTAGTATGCAATGAATTGTTTAGTGTAAACTTCTAAGTAACTAAGCAACCAAGTATTAAAGATGCTGTGATTCCCATATTACTTGAATTCAAATGTTGTTGATTGGGTCTTCAATCTCAAGGTTCTACACTTTTCAACAGGATATTCTAGTCTTATTTTAAAAATGTCTTCTTTTCCTCTTCTTCTT
Source organism: Paedocypris sp. Pulau Singkep (assembly GCA_017309775.1). Lineage (NCBI taxonomy): Eukaryota > Metazoa > Chordata > Actinopteri > Cypriniformes > Paedocypris > Paedocypris sp. Pulau Singkep. The sequence continues at coordinate 6,213,388 of MU204413.1, forward strand.
TCCTCTTAATAAGAATAAGAATAGGAATGGCTGTTTTTATTAAGTGCATATTTAGCTGCATATTTTTGGCTCTTTATTTGCTGTTGCTTTTTCTCTTGTCTAGCGACACGCTCTTTGCACTTTTTTCAGTGTGGTTAAATTTCAGTGTGAGCACAATTTCAACACTGCCCCTAGTGGCCATACTGACAATCTCACTGTCTTTCACTTTCATCTCAGCCCAATTAGTCCATGTGATTTTTCTTGGAATAGTTTTCACTGCACGTATTGTTGCTGGCCTAGTTGAAATGATTTGCCCAAATTGGGTCACACTTTGCCTTTTAATGGTACGTCGCCATTGAAGGAGACTAGACACATCACACAATTGTGCTCATTGTACCTGGACTTGCGGTGCCATTTCAGACCCAGCGTTTGATTGCTAAAGGTTAGTGTCCCGCCAGTGTTGGACATGGATGAGTAGACCTTTTCCTGAGATGAATTCTCTGTTTGTTATGTGTCTGTGGCCGTGTCAACAGCATGTTTGTTGGTTAGCCGTTTGCTGACAGACACATTCAGCAGTGTGTAAAAAGGGGTGACGGAGGCCAAAGTGCAGGAGTAGATTGACCACTGACCCCGTCCTCCTGTCCCTTTCAATCCCAAGTTCCCTTTCAAGCCCCCCGAGTCTCCATCTCGCCAAATGCATTGTTAAACCGAAAGGAATGTTCCTGCAGAGAAGATGACAAGGACTATGAGGAAAACGGTAATGCTGTGGGGTCGAACAACCCACCTCAGACCGGAAAACTACAAAACAGTGTTTGCTGGGAATTTTGCGGGATGTTCTGGAATTCTGCCATTCTGGTTTTGGACTTCTGTTTAATTCATAAAGGTGCCAAATGGGACCGCGTAAAGACGTGCACATGGTCCACCAATCTCAAGTTTATGTCCGCCATTTGGAAGGAAGCTTGCTGGTCTGTCTGTCTTCAACCGAGGTGGTCCGCCTGCTGGACTTTGGCTCCAGTTGGTATGTGGATGATCCGCTATCAAACAGAGGTGTAAAGAGTAGCTGCAAAAACATACTTGTAACTTGTAATGGAGTAATTGTTACAGTAAGGTACAAGTCAGCTATTGCAAGAAGACTTGAGTAAAAGTAATCCCATTTGGGAAAAATAACTTGAGTATTTCATTCGTACAGAATATAGGCTCAAAAAACACCAAGAAATGTGAATTTCTTGTGAATAACCTTTATTTATGAGGTTATATTTCATAATATAGAAATGAAATGTAACTCAATGCTTCAAAATGGCAAAACAAAATAACCTCATAAAGAACAAACGGTCAGTCTCAAATGTGCAAAAAAGTGCAACCGCTAAATCACGTTCACCTAATTTAGCTTATAAATAGCATCCAGTACCTTCAGCATCCTGCAGATGGCGATATCACCTCATCCATTCTAGAAATTAACCGCGGTAGAATTAATTTGTTTGACTTGTGGGTGGGAGTTGCTCCACATTAGTGTAGTAAAGAGTACAGATACTCAATCACAAATGTAGTCGAGTGGAGAGTAAAAGTTGCTTACATTTTTGATACAAAGTAGCCCAAAAACACTTAAGTAGCAAAGTTCATGTACTCATGCACCTTACAACAAGGCTATCAAGGACAAATACGTACCTTATTTTTCTGATTCTAATGCGCCCTGTGAGTTATTTTTCCCTGGATTTTAAAGAAAATAATCTTTATTTGTTCCAACAATGAGAAATTTACATTTTGCAGCAGCCACATAAACAATAAATAAAGATAAAGAATATAAATATGATCGGAAAAATATTGCACATTGTTGATAGCCGAATTGATAGACGAAAGCAACCAGCCAATGTCTTTTTGCAGGTGATCTACAACAGATTTGTCCTCGACCACCATGATCTCTAAAAGCCTGGGGCAAGCTCATCCCAACAGATGCCTTCAAGCTGGAGTGGCTTTTGTTTTCAAGTAAATGTTAGTTTTTTACCCCGGAAACAAACACAGTTTGAAGGATTGCGATCTGCCTTAACACCACCCTGACCCCTGTCAAGAAGGCTTTACCCGCCACCTTGCCCGACCAGGCGTCTAATGGCTTTCCAATTGTGTTTGTAGAGGGAAACATCTCACAGAACTTACTCCGCCGGTCCAAAGTTCTAATCACATTCATCGGCAAACAGGGGGTCAAGGGAGTCACCATCAAAGTTTGTTGCTTTTGGTGATAAATGGATCACAATTTCGTGAAAAACCAAATCCACGCACGTGTGGAGCCGCAATCAGACGGTCGGCGAACAAACACCCAACTCATCTGGAGCTCAGATAACACATCATCTTAATGACTTCCTCCCAGACACATTTTACTGCCCCGAACAAGAATAATATTCTCAGGTAGTTGCCACAGCAGGACCGGCGTGGTGAGTGAAATATAGACCCGCATTCCTCCACCTGGCTTCCCTGCTATTTATTTATTCGCCCACTTAACGAGTTTTGTGATTCATAACCCGTGGTAATGATCATTGGGGGAGGTAAATATTTACGTTTGAGATTACGCCACCACCAATAGTCTCTGAGTATGTGGCACATGAGCTGGTGGCACAATAATTCAACGGCAACTTTTTGTAGTGATGGTTTTGCAAAGGTTTGGCTTTTGGGCGATGCCTTATCAGAATGTGATGCCAAGTAGGGTATTTTAAATTATTGAGGGTTTTTGTATTGAGAAATTGAGAAATGAAGGGTTGGGGTCATAATTTGTTCATTTATATGTTATTTAAAAACCCTTAAAATTGACGTTTAAAGTATCGTGTTTTTTTTTTTTTTGTAGAAAAAATACAACTATTGAACTACTATATGGTTTTATACTTTACACAATCCTTACATTTGGACGTGTAATTGTCATATTATGGCATTTTATTACTTGTTGGTGGTACAGCAGTGGGTAGATGCTTGGGCCGATGTTTGAAAACTTTAAAAAATTAAATTGATCAAAATGTATAATAATGCAGATTCAGATAATTTGGTGACTAAAGTTGAAATGGTAAAATAAAAAATAAATTAGTAAAATAAATGTAAAACATTAAATTAGTCGATTATGTTTTTTATTACTATATTAGTAAAAAGATATCAGAGGTCCATTACAAGTTACAATTCACCAATTTTGAGAAGATTTGAGTAATAATCTCATTTTAAAAGAACTTGAGTATTTTACTCATGAAAAACAAGAAACTCTTTATTTATGACGTTTCATTTCCTGTCATAGAAATGAAGTTTAACACCTCAATGTTTCAAAATGGCAAAACTAAGGGACGACTTGTTTTAGTTGCGGCCGATGGTTGAAACCTTTCCATGTTCTTCTCATGCCGTGAAATTGCCGTGAAATAGGGGATGTGTCTCACTCTGTGATTGGTCAACCACCAATGTGTGTCCCACCTACAGAATCAAGAGTGGTTGTGATTGGCTCCAGCTACCAGCGAAATGTACCCAGAAATGTGAAAGTGGTTCAAAAACCTGATGTTTTTTCATTAAATCAGATTAAATAATTATCATATTTTCTTGGTGTCTCTATAAAGATATGTGTAATTTATCAGCTTTGTAAGAAAAAAAAATTGACTTGCATTCTATCAAAATCCAATCTGTAGGTGTTGTCAGTGCTTTTGTTTACTAGGGGGATGTCCTTGCTTATCTTTACTACAGAAGCAATAATAAATAGTGACATATTTAACAATGGACAGAAAATTCCCACCAGACTAGGATTTATCTCTAATATTGGCTTTCTATCGCTGCCAGCAACACCGTCCATTCCTGTAGAAATGTTGATGTGTGTGTGTGTGTGTGTGTGTGTGTGTGCGGTTGTAAAAGCCATCAGGTTTCACAAAGCTCGGTGTTTGTCTGTAAACCAGGCAGCGTTTATCTTATCATGGAGGAAAAAGCTTGCTGTGTCTCAGCATGTTTCCTTTTATCTGATGCTCTTTATCAGAGTTATCACCGCACTCCACCTCTGCTCATTTATTCCCGCCTAAATCGACCCCGTTAAAAGAAATCGACCCCCAAACACTAGAGACCACAACGTCCCAACCGGTGTGATGGAACCTGCATGGAAGCAAACTTAAATACTTCGATTTTAATTTAATTTTATTTCTTTTCTTTTTTTTAGAATTCTTTAAAAGACAATTCTTTTCTTTCATGGTTGTAGCATTTAGCTGAATCATGTCTTGACAGAATCCCGTCAGGTCAGTGATGTGTAAACAGCTGGTTCACTAACAGCTACTCCATTACACTCTACCAGCCGGACTGCCAAGAATGTGGATGATGGCTAAGCTCTTTTTTTTTTTTTTCAATTAAACTTCTAACATTACTCTCTGAGTAAGTGGCACATGAGCTGGTGGCACAATACTTCAACAGCAACTTTTTGTAGTGATGATTTTGCAAAAGTTTGACTTGTCAGAATGTGATGCCAAGTAGGGTGTTTGAATTATTGAGGGTTTTTGTAAAGAAATAAACGCGTTGGGGTAATAAGTTGTTCATTTGGTCATTTATATGTCCTTAAAAGTGATTTTGTATCGTGTTTTTTTTTTTTTTGAGGATTAAACTTCTAATTTAAGATATTCAAATAAAAAAATAAATGAATCAAAATGGAAAATCAATGCAGATTTAGAAAATTTGGTGACAGAAGTTGAAATGGCAAAGTAAAATAAATGCAAAATATTAAACTAGTCTATTATGTTTTGTTATTATTACTATTCAGGTAAGAAATATTAGAGGTGTAAAGTACCTTAAAGCCATACTCGAGTAAAAGTATGGATACCTTATTGTAGAAATTACTCCATTAGAAGTTACACGTCACCAATTCCAAGAAGACTTGAGTAAAAGTCAAAAAGTATTTTATTTGTACTAAATTTAGGCTCAAAAGCACCACGAAATGTGAAAAACATTTATTATTTACTGATAAAAAAAAATGAAATTGAACACCTTTTGTACAAGAACAAAGTAGCCTTAGTACTTAGTTAAAGTTGAAAGGCGGGACGCACACTCTGAATTGGAGGACACCCAGTCACACAGACACACACATTACACTCTCACTCACACTTATGGGGAGTTTTTTTGTTAGGAACCTGGAGATCCAGAAGAAACATACGCACACACAAGCAAACCTCACACAGAAATGCCTCCACTAGACCTAGAACTTGAGTCTGGAATGGGTTCTTCTCCATTCTTCTCAGATAAATGACCAGTCCCTGCTAAATCAGATTAGGATTGAGACAGCATCCAGACCAGAGATGATGAGTGTTTCATTTCAAAACGCCTCGTAAGATTTGCAGCGTTAAACTCACGAAGGCACCACAGACCTTTTAGATCAGATGAGACCAAGAAGAAACAGTTTTCACACACTCCGTGCTTCACACACTCTCACGCTGCTTTACAAGTAGCACTTTATAATCTTGACAGCTTTGCTCACCAAATTCAGAGCAGACTATGAAGAACAAAGCACAGAATCCTCATTCGACAATTGTAGTTGGAGTTCCCTATTTCAAAAAAATCCAAGAAAGGTTTCCTGTCTTCATTATCTGTTCTCCACAAAAGTGTTAAGACGATATTCCGAGGCTTCTCCATAAGGCAGAGACCACCAGAGACCACCTTTGAACAGTGAAGTGTGAAAGAGCATTCAGATGAGTAATTCTCCCTCCACCATTCACACGTCCACATGATTTTAAAGGGAAAAGGTCAAGGGTCAGATTCGGCCTCCATTCTCTGTACAAGCAGCCTTTTTTTGTTTAAAACCATTGTTTATACTAAATTATCGGCTGTTTTTTTTATGTGCCAAGAGATCTTTGAAATTATCGTATGTGTCACTAGTACAATAATTTAATCCAGAATAGCTACAGTACTTCAAATGAACATGATGCGAATACGACATGCACAATTGTTTTAAAATGAATCTGAAATTTTTTGGAGTTTTAGCAAAAAATTGTATATTAAAAATGTTTTGTAAAATGCACTGTAAATGATCACTTATTGATAAAATATTAATAATAAAACATAATATCAATTATAACCATGTATTATACATATTACATATAAATGCAAGATAAATATGAAAAATTACATACAAAATAATGATGACTAATAATTACATCAATCTATTTTCTACTGCTTACTCCATTTCTGGGTCACGGGGAGCATGAACCAATCACAACAAATTTGGGCTTGAAGGCGTGAGTGTGTGTGTGTGTGTGTGTGTGTGTGTGTGTGTGCGTGCGTGTGTGTGCCTAAATATTTACGTATTTACACGGAGCAGTTCTCTTCTAAATAAATTATGAAATAAATGTAATTATTATAGATTATTACATTTATAATAAGATTGGAATAGTATATTCTGTGAATTTCTTGCATGTGCAATGTATCAATATAAGCAACAGATATGCACAATGAAAACCGAACTCTTAAACACTTGCAGGAGAGAGAGAGAGAGTGAGAGAGAGAGAGTGAGAGAGAGAGAGTGAGAGAGAGAGTCGCATACAATAAAGTAGCATACAAATAGGCCCAAAGAGCATCATCCAGGCCTGTTTTTCACTTGTTGTGGGTGAAGAGTGATTAAAGGTTCTGTGCAGACATGTGCATGTGCCGAGTGAATAATGCATTTGTTAGGCCACAGGAGCATAAATTCTACTATCTAGGTTTTCCACACTACCCTCTCACCCTGAGTTATGTCTGTCTGGGCCACTTCAGGTCAGTGTTCCTCAAACACTCTCACTGAGACACATCTGGGGCCCAGACTGGGCTGCTTATCAAAGACTCCGCCCCTGATTGCTGAAAGTGAGAACTAATTGACCTTGGCAAAAAAAAGAAAAGTCACATTTACAAGGATGGCGTAGAAAAGTAACAGAATGTATGTCATCCACTGGGTGTAGTGACCGGAACCTTCTGGAACAGCCTCTATTACCCATCTGAGACTGCTAGTGCTGCCCCTGGTGTTGGAAACGTGTATTATCACAACTGTTGAAACTTTCATTTTATTATCGAGTTTCAACCGCTTTTTAATTTATTGTAGTTTTCCTTCCCTATCACACATGTACTTGAGGGCGGAGCCAGGCGGACTAAATTATGAATAAATAAATAATATTAAGGATATTGTTAGATGTGTAAATTAACACAAAAACCTGATCAAAATAGTTATTATTATGACATAATTTGTCAGTGTCAACACAGTCCTGCTCTTGTCGCCCAGTCATATCTCAATATATAATAATAACAATAATACTAATAATAATTTAAAAAAAAAATTATTTGTGTGTGCCTATTTTGCAAAGTTGTTAATTGAACTTGAACTTAAAGTACTTTAAGATGTATCAACAATTTAAGCAACTTTTACTCTCTACTTGACTACATTAGTGATTGAGTATCTGTACTCTTTACTCCACAACAATTGAATTGACACTTACCGTTACTCGTTACATTGTGATTGTGTGTGACAAGTCAGCATCGTTTCTACCGTGGTTAATTTCTTGGGGGGATGAGGTGATATCGCCATGTGTAGGATGCTGAAGATACTGGATGCTGTTTATTAGCTAAATCATGTGAACGTGAATTCACAGTTGAACTATTTTGCACATTTGAGTTTGACAGACATTTTCTTCTTTTTTTTCTATTTTGTTCTGCCATTATTAAACAACGAGGTGTTCAATTTGAGTCCTATATAAAACCTCATAAATAGTTTCTTGTTTTTCCACGTTTTTTGGTGCTTTTTGAAATTCAGTACGGGTAAAATACGATTAAAAGTTTTTTTTTTTTTTGATACTTTATGACTTTTACTCAAGTGGTTTTGGAATTAGTGACTTGTAACTTGTAATTTTTACAGTAAGGTATCCGTACTTTTACTCAGTGGTTTTCACCTACTCTTCACGCCTCTGATATTTGTGTTCTTTGTTTCCTATCAGTTATATATCAGTACTAACCAAACGAACCAATTTTGAATCTCTCAAGCATTGGCAATCGCTGTTTGTCGTGTTGGACTTTTGAATGTAACTAGCAGGATAAACGAGGGTCACGGATGATGTCAAATCACGTGTTCACTGTATTATTGCCCCTCGGAGAGCTTTCAGTTAACTAAGAGAACATATATACACGGTGAATTGATTTCCCCCTCCCTCCGAATGAAACGTGAGTCATATTTTCACAGCTGGTTAATAATAACCCGAGTGCTTCATCTACTCCACACTCATTTTTCTATTAAAACCCAATTATGTAACGGGCGTGTTGTGCTTTCCTTCGTGGATCAGAAAATGGAGTCATTACAAGTGTTTAGCACAAAAATAATAAATCTGGGCTGAAAACTGCCTTGACAAAAAATTAAGCCGCCTTGTCAATAAAGTTGAGAGAGCTTGGAACATTTGGACCTTGTTAACTTTAGTTTATTTATTTTCTTTCATATTTTTTTCGCTGATCTTAAAGACAAAATCCTCTGAGAAGTACTTATAGCATCTAGGAGATAATGGAGGTCTGCATCAGGTCTTCCTTTTCACGTCATGGGAATATGACAACGTCATGATCTTGTTTTGCTCTTCCACTCATCCATCCATTTATTTATATTTCCCCACTTATTCCATTTTGGGGTCACAGGGAGCTGGATTCTAAGCATCTTTGGGCCTGAGGATGGACACACACACTCTTGTTGGCCATCCAATCACTGAGCGGGACACACATTCACACTCTCACTCTCACTATGCTCAATAATCCAATTCCAATTTACCAGTTTTTTTAGGTAGAAGGCGTTCAGATAATTAAAGTGAGGAGTTTTCGTTTTATACAAACAAAGAACCAGTGAGGGATTTGACTTTTGGTTGAATGCGATTTACGAACATTTGTGATAGGATGAACAATAGCATTCAAAAAGCAAAAATGCAAAAAATTGCAACTGTACAATACAGGGTTTAAGAATCATATGGTTAAATGTTGTTTTTATTCTTATACTGTGGGAGTCATATCAGAAATCTAACAATCTAATCCAATCCACACATATTAAACCATGAATGATTGAAAAAAAAAAGGTTTTCTAGTAACCTTTGAAGTCCAATGTAACAGTCTAAACCCGTTTAAAGTTACAAATACAATACAAGTAAATATAAGTATACTAAAAGTACTGTTTCTCAACTTAGGCAAGATGATCAGTAGAATGAGAATTGGTCTTGATCTGGACTTTAAAGTAAAAGAAAGTGAGTGAGTTTTTTTTTTATTCGGCCACTAGGGGCAGTACTGAAGTATTTGAGTGATTTAGTGCAGAATTGCGGAATAATTCCACTTGAAATGGCTTTGGGTGACCCAAAGTCATAAACGTAATTGAGACTCGTTTTAAAAAAGCCCTGGCAGTGATTTTTAAAGGACCTAGCCTTGAACTTCAGAGCCGAGACATGCTCCACAAGCTTCTGTAGCTAAGCTCAGCTTTACTGTCAGCCATAAACTCTTGATGATCTCTGTTCTCATAAAACGCTCTTTAAATCCTACCGGAGTGCGAGCAGCAGGTCCTGGAGCAAGACGACACCTTTGAGTAAGACATCCCCCCCTGCTCATTCCAGGCTCTCGGATCCTGTTTATCTTCACGGTGAGTCCGACTCCTCTAATCCAGAACTCACAATCAGGACGCATTAGTGCGTGAAGTCAACGCTGAAAGCGGACGGACACTTTTTCAGTCTTTGGGAATCCCGTCTTGCTTGAGCGCCACTGGTCGAGAAGAAGAGACCATTAGATGGAGTTTGGCGTCGCTTTCTAAATGTTTGTTTGTTTAAACCCAGTGGTCGGGTCCAAAACTCATCTATTTTTAATCCTCGGGAAATTCATTAAGCGGCATTAAATGATGGCAGCGCATTGATCCGGAAACCTGAGGCTGGCTCGCCACGTCTGACCCTTAAAAACTGTAAAACATTTGCTTCTCATCAGTACACATTTAATTCATGTCTAGATTTTTCAGAGTTTTAGAATGTCTCTGCACATTTTCCTGTTTTTTCGTTTTAAGGAATGTCTGTGATGAGGTGTTTTTATTTTTGAAGAGTGAAAAAGATGTCTGATTAAGGCATAAGAATATTTTTTTTTTATTATTTTAAATGAGCCATAAACTAAATTAAAAGTAAATAAACAAATATTTGATCCGTTACATATACGTGTATATATATATATATATATATATATATATATATATATATATATATATATTCTGTAAGTACGCGAGTAAAACAAATCCAAGGAACAGACACAATCAAAACGCTCGGAGAGAGCCTGAAACAGGGCTGAGCTTGAAACAATCGCTCTGAGCATGTGTGGAGTTTGACCAGACAGCAAAGGATCTTGGGAAATTAAGTTCTGACCACTAGAATCGACTTTTTGTTTACTATTATTCAAGTAAAACTATAAAATGATACAGGTCACAAGTTAGGTTTGTAAAATTAAAACAAGTTGTATTTTTAAGACAATATTAACATAATTAAACCAGAACGTTATTATTATTATTTTTTTTTTTTTTTTTGAGCCTGAAAAATCATACATATATATATACTGCATATCACTCCCTCCACACACACACACACACACACACACACGCACCAGACTCATGAGAACTAGTTTATTTCAATTGTAGATTAGTTAAACACAGACATATAGTAAAATTTATAGTCACAGTAACAAGTGATAAATTACAAAATGTTATTTTGTGTCAAAGCTGTTTGTGTCAAATTGCCATGTCTGACAATACACAGTCAAGTCTGGGTGTGCGTGTGTGTGTGTGCGCGCGCGTGTGTGTGTGTGTGTGTGTGTGTGTGTGTGTGTGTGTGTGTGTGTGTTAACCTGCTGCAGACAGAAACACTGTCCAGTCGTCTAATATATTTTCAGTCCTTGACCTGAGAGCATCAGCGGCCGGTCGGGATCTAATCACACACTCCAGTCAGTTTTAGTGCGTACACCACAGACTCATACTGCGCATTGTGTCCGTTTCATCCAAATTATTCTAATGGGGATTTTAAAATAGTTTTTACTTTTTTTGTGTCAAAGGGTCTTTTTAATAATAATAATGTTTTTACTTTTGTAGTTTTCAATTCTTAAAAATTGGTTTGTTTTTAAAGGACATAAAGAAATATGGTGTGCTTATGTGTGTGTGTGTGTGTGTGTGTGTGTGTGTGTGTGTGTGTGTTTGTGTGTGTGGACAGTATATATGCAGTAAGCAATATGGCCACTAGGGACTAAAAACTGTGTACTGAAACACACACCCGGAGCAGTGGGCAGGATTTCATGCATAACAAATAATACTGCATAACAATAGTTTGAAATAGCGTGAAATGAATGTACCAAGATATCTCTTGATCATGATAAATGGACCAGAGTTCACCACTTCATCAAAAAGTTTGATAAGCGTCATCCACTTCCTCACTTTACAATACACAGTACACGTGCACGTCACTAAGAGCCGCCTGTAAAACATTTCTTCACTTTCTGTGCCGTTATTTCAAAGACAGTCAATCCATTATTGTAATGCTTCCTCGAGGATCGACTGTACACGGTTCTTATCTAAACTATCAGGAAAGTAACATTCTTCTCAGGGAAAAAAACTACATTTCCACCACTGAAGCACAAACTGTCGTAACCCTTTGTCTCCCACCGTCTCGAGGTGAAAACACTAACATTATTATTATTACCTCCATTGTTAAGACAACACTTCTATTTTATAAATCGACTTCAGCGATATTTATTTAAGATGCACTTCATTTCAAGTGGATTTCGCATGGCGCCATTATTCAAGGCCTACAAACTTTAAATGAGAGACATTCGTGATCTGCACAAATCCAAATTAATCTCTGCTCAAACTTTTTTCCCTCTATTTTACAAAGAATTTGCACTATATTTCAATACCTTCTCAGGTTCAAGCAACGCAAAAGCGTTAAAAACATTAGAATTTTGTAATAGGTAAAAAAAATGTGATTATCTATATTGTATATATTTTGTCCATCTTTTATGTATTCTTTGTGTATTTTTTATTGTGCTTTCGCTATTTGTTTATCTCTCTGTATGATCCACTGGTTGTTTTAATACAAAAAAAATGTCTTATTTAAAAAATAAAAACATTCGTGATCCGCTCAGGTATCCAGTGTCGAGAAAGATCCGGCAAGATCGATCGCCTTTGCTGATTGGACAGTAAAACGGCCGCTACCGTGATCACGTGATCACGATCATTCTGAATCGTTTCCAAATGTAAAACTTGATTAACCATCCTATTATGTTCGTTCTCTTTGACCAAAGTTTAAAATAATTTTAAAAATAGACAGTTCGGGTCAAATTGACTCATGTTAAAAGTAAAAAAAAGTAAAGTTTAAGTAAAGTTAAATACAAATAAATTAAATACAAAAAAGTGAAAATCATTTTTTCACTTTGAAACTTCTCTTGCTTGGTTCAGTTGACATATTTGAGACATAATACACCGCTGTCTCAGACTCACACTCTCTCTCACACACACACACACACACACACACACACACTGTTTTGGGGAACATTTTGGTTTCTGACACTTATATTCATAAAAAAAGGCCCCTGGTCAAATTGACCCGCGGACATTATTGATGTTCCTCTGAAACGAACACAACAGGAGGATTAATGTGCATGATAGGATAAATGATAGAAGAGAGAAGTTCTATCGTAATAATCTATCGGTATGAGTCTAGTCTTCTCATCGGCATCGGCTCTTATCGTTCGCGAATGACCAATCACTACAGAGTGTTCTCCGAGTCCAATCTGTAGACTCTCACCAACCCTCCAGTTCATTACAGAGCTGATCCAATATGACCAGAACAATGTTCCTACAAGGTCCAAGTTTCCAACATCGGTAGTAATTTCCCTCCTTGGAAAGCGAGGAGTGTAATCTCTGTGTGTTTATTGCTTGTCGATGAAAGTGAACGTTTCCAACATCCTGATTCCAGCGTTGCGCGCTAGTGTTTGTTAGTGCTAGCCTCCAGTGTTTGTAATATCTGCAATTAGCATTAGCTTGTCGACATGTGGACGTACACAAATTCCTTCACACGTTATTCCGTTCAGACTCTCCAATTCACCTTGGGATTAACCGGATACCAAGACCAAACGACTTGGACTGGTCCACCTTATTATGAGACTGTAATATTATTTATGACACGAGAATCCAAACTTTGAAACAAGATGGTTAGTTTATGTCAATATAAACGGTGGTTTATTACGATGACTGTAAGCAGATTTTGAATAATGATATGAGGAAAGTTAGTCTGACGGTGATGGGAAAACCAGACACATCTGGGGCGTCCCGCATCTGGAAAGCATGTAGTGAGGAACACAAGAACATCACCAGAGCAGCAGAAGATGTTGATTGAGAGAGAGAGAGAGAGAGAGAGAGAGAGAGAGAGAGAGACGTGTCTTGTTGGTGCTGAGACTGGGATTCTGGCGGTGCCCAAATCAGTGTATTATTTTTCAATATTTAGAATAGATTTATCTTTATGTTTGTATAGTCATTGTTTCTCCTCTAATTAATCTCATTCAATTACTTTGACTATGGTTGTGTTTTAGTTAACGAATGAATGAAAATTAAAATCTTTGTTACTTTACTTAACTATTCTTATTGCCTACATTGCACTTTCACTGAGTATCAAAAATACTGTAATAAGCTACTTTAACTTCACTACATTTGTGATGGAGTATCTGTACTTCACTACATTTGACTGGACACTTATCGTTACCCGTTACATTGTGATTGTGTACCAACAAGTCGGTATTTTTCCTACCGTGGTTAATTTATTTGAGCGGACGAGGTGATATCGCCATCTGCAGGATGCTGAAGAAATCAAGTTTGGTTCATTGCTCCTCATGGAAGTTTCTGTGCTTGGGTTTTAAGCCCAAAGTAAAAGAACTACAACGATCGGAGCATGAAATCCTTGATTGTGGTGAAGAATATAAACCTCATTTACGGCACCAAATAATCACGTGCAAATCGAATCAGGATAAGTCTTGCGTGGCGTTTGTCGTCCTTCTCTGAGCGACGCCAGTTATAACAGCGATGGCTGAGAAACAAAGGGATTGGATGTTGACAGCTGGGAATATGGCTGTTTCTCAAAGCTGTCTGTACTTCGGGATTGTTGATTTAAGCTCACACCAAATCACGGCTCATTCTCCATGGCTGGTTGACCTGGAGCACCGGAGCGTAAACTACACCGCATGCGCTTACTGTCTCTGCCAGGATGAAACCTGTCTGCCGAGTCTTCCAGAAAAATGCCAACATCCTCCGCCGCAGTTACGCCATAAATCATGTTGATACGGCGTCTGGTTGATGTTCCGCGGATCCTCCGGCTCTTTCTTTCCCGTGGAAGTATTTTTCCTACATGCTTGTTTGATAGATGACTAATTTCGCCGTTCTCTCATCCTTCCCCAGTGGCTCCGGCGCTTTCCCAGAGACTCTTATTTGCAGGAATTTATTTCGTTTTGCGCACGACTGTATTAATGAAGAATCCAGAAGACATAAATATAACCATCGCGAGGAATCAACAGCGGTTAATACTTCTGAGGTTCGTAGCGCGCTATGGAATCAGACTCGTGCCAAACATATCAAACGTAAATTTCTAAGAAGCAAACAAAAGTGATTCACATTTTCAGTGTTTTTTTTTTTCACTTGTAATCTTCATATTTTACGTTTGGTTTTATATTTTTCGCTTGCAATCTTCATGTTCTCATTCGTAACTTTTTGTCCCTGCTTTAGATTCTTTCACAGCTTTGTTCTCACCAGCCAATCAGAGTAAGGACCGCCCACACGTGAAACTAGTGCCTAAATTAAAAACGCAAACATCTGAAACGCACAAAAAAATATGAAGAGAGGAGAAAACGTTTGCATCGAAAACATGAAGATTGCCCCAAGACCGAAACAAAATACAACTGATAAGTGAAGCATTTTTGTTTGTTTCTAAAAAATTTCCGCTTGAGTTTTTTGCTCTAATGTGATTCCATAGCCAACAGCTAAAAGTAGGACTGTTGTTTTTCGGCTTAAATCTGTTCTGACTTGTCTCGTCTAGGTGTTGATCTGTTTAGCGCAGTTACCTGAGAGTGAAAGCAGAGCTTCGCTTTGCTGGGTTTTTGGTTTCACATCCAAAACTCCAAAAAAATGCTCTTTAGTTTCTCAAAAAGCCAGAGAGATGGAATTAAACCAGGAACTACATCTGTTCTGGAGCGTGTCCAGCGTGAGCTGAATAATTCACCGATGCTTGTTCCAATATTCACTATTTTCATCCCTGATAAGAGCTTTTGAAGATTCTGACAAGAAAAGAGCAAACGGCATCTATGGAATTTAGCAACAAGCTTTAATTACTCACATGTTTTTCCTGTAGCGTGTGTTTTTCTCCTTTGTAGAAGAACTCTACTGTACACAAATGTCGGGCCATTTCTTTCCGCAAATATTTTCAGAATCATTTTGGAAAGATGGGTGGATAACATGGGAAATGTAGTGTAGCGGGACGGCTCCTTTGTGGAAATCTTCGCAGAAAATTCCAACCGATGATTATCACAATCAGAATGTGGGATTTCTATGTACGCATTGATTATAATAGATGTTATTAAGGTATTTTTATATTTCAAATTTTTTGTAATCTCATTCAGGTTATTTGAGAACATTGTGCAGAAATACTTTTTATTACAGATTATACGTCAGAGAAGGTAGAAAATGAATAAGATTCTGCTATACATTTATTAGAGAGTTTTCAGAAATCACAATCTTTCTTAAAAACATTTTAGTGAGATTGTAAGAGAAAGTAGTGGTCAGGCAAAATGATGATTACCATTATCATTCCTGCTGGTTCTCATGGTACAGTACTATAACAAACCTATTATTCATTAATTCATGTGTTTATTTATTTATTTATTTATTAGCAAGCATGTAGATGCTAAACTAAAAGTTCATTAAAAATAAATGGCTTTTCATTTCATCCTAAATGAAAGAAAATATTTTTGTAAATATTATTACAATATTGCTTCTATATTTTAATTATTTATTAATCATTTATTTTTATTAAAATTCTACAAATTACTATTATTTTAATAACCATAATAATAATAATAATAATGGAAATTCTTTTTAAATGAGAGGAAGCGCTTTTATTCTGTAATTACCGGCAGCTGTCAAAGGCTTTTTCAGGCATTTTTTTTTCAGGTTTCACAGTAATGTCTGCAAATTTAATTTCTTCAAGTGAACAATAAAGTGAAATTCCACTCGCAAAATAACGGTATAGAAACCCTGACAAAATACCACGACTAAGGAGAAGTGTGTGTGCGTCAGAAATGTACACAGGTCACATGTGATCCAAACACTTTTATTATGTAAGACTTCACACTACTACACAATCGAATATTAACAATATCAATAACAGTTTTAAAACCATATGGTCACTTTCTCATCCGTTCAACCTCGTTCGTTCTTCATTCTCCGAGGTTAATCAACTACACGGTGTTTACCAGGACTAACTACGAGTCGGACCGTCCCGAATAGGTGGTCTGTGTGAGCTGTCGCGCCCCCCATTCAGGCGGGATGGAGACAGAACAGACAAAGATGGATTGGAAAGAATGAGGGATGTAGAGCATAACACGGCCAGGCCGTGGTCTTCTCCAGCACACGTACAGCCACCACGACACCTTCTCTTCACGCTACAAACGTGGTGAGCTTTTCCTCTGGAAGCGTGTGGATGGTTTGGGTGGTCTTTGTGTGAGACGCCACAGCTCAGCGAGCACAAGCACAAATGGAACTATAGGAGCCGGTCCACTTCACTTCACACAAACAGTCCAATAATCCCCGGATGAGTTTTTGCGTGGCGTTTTGTGTTTGCTTGACTGTACGCGATACATGAAAAAACAGGGTTGATGGATCGTTTTCTGGAGGCTAATTGATGTCTTTGAACAATTATGCCAGGTTCTGCCTTTTTTAGCGGTGCCGATGATAAATATGCCCTACGGGAGGTAGAAATGGTTGCATTATGTTAACAATAGTCAGATATATTTGCAACAAAATAAGTTGATAATGTTAAGCATAAGTGAAGCCAACAATTTACAACGCAGACATTTTTGGATGTAACGATAACTTAAAGATAACAAGAAAAAGCAACTGGCTAAAGACGAATCTAATGTGTCAAAACAGCCGGAAATGAAGAACACGGGTAAGGAGTGAAAAAAATCCAAATAACAGATCGCTCGGTCGCTGCACAGGATAATAATCCTTCGCTGTGGTGTCAAATAAACACAGAGCTTGAAACAAGCCTGAGCTTCCAAAGGATCTTGGGAAATGAAGTCTTTACCACTAGAATCGACTTTATGTTATTAATTATTCAAGTAAAACAATATATAAATGATTCGAGTCACAAGTTAGGTTTGTTAAATAATGAAAAAAATTTATTTTTATGAGAATATTAACGTAATTGAACCAGTTCATTAAAAAAAATTATCATTATTTTTTTTTTTAATTTTGGGCCTGAAAAATCGCGGGGGTGCTTTTATTCGCTTTAATATGGTAAAAAAAAAAAAAACATATATATACATATATATAAATACATGTTTTTTTTTTTTTTGTAGCATAAGCTCTATATGGAGCACATGACTTTCTTGCTTTAAGAACATCGTAAAATATGAATACGGACTTTTTTACTGATTTATTTCTTCTTTCCTCTTCTAAGAGGTGTTAATGTAAAGTAAATGACTCCGGGTTGTGGAAGTAAGGTCAACTCAGACGCAAATAAACCAGACAAGCCGTGTTTCTCCCTTATCACGTCATCTAAACAGTGACTAAATGGATGAAGCATGTGATTATCTGAGGAGTGAGCACTAGTTAGCAGCTGAAAGGCCTCGGCTCTCAGTAAAGCCTCCACACATCTTACTGTACGTCAACGGCCAAAGGCAATAAACACAGAGCCAGCAGATGGGCTCCCACACCATTCAACACCAGTTAGAGAAAACACACATCACTCAGTCACCTCAGCAAACCACAACACCATAGCACCCGCAGGAGTGATGGAGTGATGAGGAGATCGGGAACGTCGAAGATGAGGAATGGCGTCCATCAGCGGACTCTTCTGCGGCGCTGATTCAACAGACTCGTCCATCTGAGATGCTTTGTTTCTTCCGCTCACATTAATACGCTCATCATTTGGGCTGCATTATTCTCATCCGACATTGATTACTAGTTAAACATGTTGTTAAACCAGTTGAATCAAAACCTGTGATGTTTTGACTCACCTCCAGGTTTTTAGCTTTGTGCTTTTTTCATTGTTAGATGTTGAGGTGCAATAACATTATTTATTTATGTTTCACTCATTTCATGTCACTGCTTTTGTTTATTTCTTATATATTTTTTGCTAATAGTTGTTAAAGACGGAGTCAGACCAAACTCAATTCCTTGTTGTAATTCGCAACTTGGCCAATAAAGTTTCTTGTTTCTGATTTCTGATTGATCGAAATGTATAATTAATTTATAGTACGTTATTATTATCGTTGTTAATATTATTATTATTACGCATATTTATACAGTACATTATATGCATGAAAAAATATATATACACACACACTGTGTGTATATATATATTTTTTTTACATTTGATTGATTTATTTATTTTTGTATACTTTATATAAATATGTGTGTGTGAACCAGGACTATTTCACGGTTACCTTTTTAGTCAACAAAAAAAAGCCTTACTAAGAAAATTCTAAACGATTGTTAGGTAATATTACATTTTGATTAATGCAAAATACAGAAGCAGCATAGTTCTTTCTATAATCGCTAAACAGGATGAATGATGTTTTGTCAGTCATACTACGTATTTATACGTGTGTGTGTGTGTGTATTTTTATGATTATGATTTTGTTCTTTTACTTTTAACATAAATATTTCAATGCACACTGTGATTAATAATACATATCATTTTAATTGCTATTTTTTTTATGGCTCTAATCAGCCTTTTTTTTTTTTTACCAAAAATAATTGGTATGCGTGTTTACATATACGGTATTGATTGATTGATTGATTGATTGATTGATTGATTATATTTAATACTGTATTCATATGAAGTGTCTGGGAAGACTCGAGGATGCAGATTAGGATTGTCTGAAATGTTTGGTATCTAATTTGGTTTAGTCTGACTTATGGTGAGAAACCGCTGTGTTATTATGACTGTCCTAAATCATAAATCAGCATTGAAACCCGTCGCTGACCCATGTAAGAGTCCAGAGTAACTGAGAAATGCCCACCAGGCCGTCCAGCAAGAGCCAAGAGGTGTCAAGATCCCACCAATTCTTGCTGAACGTATTGACACTGGCGCAGTTTTAGTACAAAAAAAAACTGTTCTTTTTAAAACTTCTTTAACAGTTCATATTCAGGCAGCAGAGCAAACATGAGAATGATTTACTCCACATGCCGAGTAAAATGGGTGGGCATGATACTTTCCAGCCTGATTTTAAAATATTCAGATGATTGATTTATGCGTGGAAGTATTTATCCATAAAACACAAGCTTCCACTTATACTCCTCTATTAATACCCAATAACAATTTCACATTAAATACGTTTAATACAAATTTAATGAGGAAAAAAGAGCCTATTTTCTAGGTCTTGGTGTTTATATTACAACAAGTCCATGTAAGAGAAATGTAGTGGAAAAACAAACTTAGAAAAAAAAAACTTTAAAATAAGTTAGTTACAAATGACCAAAAAAAAACCTTTGTTAAGTTCAAACAGTGTCATCTAGTGGCTGTTCTGAACACTGCAGACGCAAGACGCTAAGTATAAATGGTGAAAAGTGTCAATACTTGGCGTGAATTTTACCGGCCTCACTCTGTATATAGTGTATTTGTTTGTTTACAAATTTATAAAAATAAAAAAAGCGCTTTATTATTTATTAATTTCAAGTTTATCTGTTCTCTAGGAACAGTTAAACAGCAAAAATATGTTACATTGCCATTGAGTGTTACTAGTGTAAACAAAGCCTTCAAAAAATGAACAATAATAATAATAATAACAACAACAATAATAATGTAGAAATCATTTTCTACCGCTTTCTCCATTTCGGTGCCACGGGGAGCTGGAGCCAATCACAGCGACTTTGGGTGGGCAACCAATCATAGAGCAGGGAAATCACAGACATGGTTTTCAACTCAATTTAATTAGCCAATAATATAGCTGATGAAAGAGTGCTTTCTTTACAAAAAAGCAGGAAGTAAAATATACTGCATACAAAAAACAAGCAGACAGAAGCACAGAGAAAGTCACGGTCAGTTATCACGATGATTTAAATGCAAAGAGCGATGATTTTAGTCGATGGGTCGAGTTTCTCGGATCAGCCAATCCAGCGCCTCCTTCCGGCCCTGGAGCTGCAGCTCTGCTCCAATCGTCTCTCTGCATTGTTTGTGATAGTCGTTCACCCAGTCGCGCTGGAAAGTAGGATTTTTCGAGGTCACGAAAAATGTATAAAAATGTTTGACGAGCTAAAATGTCGAACCTCTTTATCCGTCAGCATGTCCGTGTTGATCATCTTCAGCTGAATGGGAACCAGTGTGAGGGGCTCAAACGTCAGACTCCCCCTGTTCCTGTAGTTATACTGGCAGACAACACCCGCACATCAGCAGTGGTGTAAAGTACTTGAGTAAATGAAATTTGTTAGATAAGATAAGAAAGTCCTTTATTCGTCCCACAGTGCGGAAATTTCCTAGTTAAGAAACACGAGCAGCATCAAAAAAGTATATACAGCTTAGAAAATACAGTTAAATAAGAATATAGAAAGTTATAAAATATAGAATATAAAAAATGACGAAAATTTACTTTGAAAAAAGTTAATTTTTAACTGAATCTTGTAAGAAAAGTTACTTAACTTTGGCTACTTTTTACTTGTACGGAGTGTTAAAAATGTAGACAACTTTTACTCTCTACTTGACTACATTGAGTATCTGTACTCTTGACTCTACTACATTTTAATAGACACTTACTCGCTACATTGTGATTGTGCGCGGCAAGTTGGCGTCTTTTCTTTCACATTTAATTTCTTGGGCGGATTAGGTGATATCGCCATCTACAGGATGCTGAAGATACTGGATGATATTTATCAGCTAAATCACGTGAATTGGAAACTTTACGACTTTTACTCAAGTCTTCTTGGATTTGGTGACTCGTAACGGAGTCATTTTTACCGTAAAGTATGTGCACATATACTCAAGTTAGGTTTTCAGCTACTCTTTACACCTCAGTAAATCAGAATGTGGTCAGGAAACGACTCCTGCTTTAATAATCAAACAGCTTGTGTTGCCATAGTTACTTTGGTTTTCGCTGGAACGACGAGTACAACGTTCTCGATCCGAATCCCGAAGGCTTCATCTTCGTAATAGCCAGGTTCTAGCGGAAAATAAAACAGACATAAATCACACTCTCCGATGAACAAATTGTGAAAATAAAAAGGACAAATAAGAGCGACTTGATTGCGGTACCATCGCTGACGATCATTCCGGCCTCCAGGGGCTCGTCGGCGAAGGTCTTGTAGCTGATGCCGCAGGGACCCTCGTGGACGTTGAGGAAGCAGCCCACGCCGTGACCGGTGCCGTGCAGATAATCTAGACCAGAGTCCCAGAGGGCAGCGCGGGCAAACGAGTCCAGCAGGTGACCTGCGCCCAACAACAAAATAAGAGTCCCCCAAAAACACTCACAAAACAGTAAAGAGTGATTTTAGTAACGTTCTTGACACCAAGTTCAGTAAAAAAAAATCTATCTGTCTGTCCATCCATCTATTTATTTGTCTTTCCACCAATGTATCATCCACCCATCCATCCATCCATGCATCCATCTATCTGTCCATAAATCTATCCATCCATCCATCTATCTGTCCATCCATCCACCTATAAATCATCCATATGTCCGTCTGTCCATCCATCTATCATCCATCCATCCATCTTTCTGTCTGCCCATCTATCTGTCCATCCACCTATAAATCATCCATCCATCCATGCATCTATCTATCTGTCTATAAATCTATCCATCTATCTGTCCATCCACCTTTAAATCATCCATCCATCCATCATCCATGCATCTATCTATCTGTCCATAAATATATCCATCTATCCACCTATAAATCATCTATCCATCCATTCATTTATCATCCACCCATCCATCCATGCATATATCAACATGTCTGCCCATCTATCTGTCCATAAATCTATCCATCCATCCATCCATCTGTCCATCCACCTATAAATCATCCATCCATCCATCTACGTCAGTCCGTCCATTTCATCCATCCATCAATCTATACATCTGTCTGTCCATCCATTTATTGTCCATCCACCCATGCATCATCCATCCATCCATTCACCCATCCATCTGTCTGCCTGTCCATCCACCAATGTATCATCCATCCATCCCACAAAAAAAACACAAAAACAGAATGACAATCTGTTGGTCTATCAAAGATCTAC
This sequence comes from Paedocypris sp. Pulau Singkep, assembly GCA_017309775.1. Lineage (NCBI taxonomy): Eukaryota > Metazoa > Chordata > Actinopteri > Cypriniformes > Paedocypris > Paedocypris sp. Pulau Singkep. Next base: position 6,235,845 of record MU204413.1, read on the forward strand.
CTTTGGTTCCATTGGGGAAGATGGAGGCGCTGACAGCGATGTGTCCCTTCAGAACATACGTGAAGCATTCCTGCAGAGAAGAAACAGCAAAACCACTGAAATGCACAACATCTCTCTTTAAAAGTCACTTAATTATTCAGTTAAAATGACAAAACCCAACGTTAAACAACAATTACAGTTCCATTCTGGTTCAAAAAGAAAGCGGCTCAATTTTTGTCTTTTTTAAGGCCAGTAGAACAAGGGTTTTTTGGATTTTAATCTTAAATTATAAACTGATTTAAACAGACATGAATGTCTAGAAATTCTATAATCTTTTTTTTTTTTTTTCTTCGTGCCTAGTCTTTTAATTAACTATCTATTTGTTTTATTTATTTGTTTTGGTGATGTCATTGTATCATCTGTAATCACTAAAAGACACAGGAGGGCATTTATTTATTCTGTGAAAACTGTAGATTTAGTCTATGTATAAGAGTAAAAAATTAAAAATACACACACTTGAAATTTCGAACATAGAGGCCGGGTCAATAAAATACTCGATGAAAAGTTAAACACGTTACATTTTTAAACACGCAAAAGTTAAAATAAGTTAAATTACCCAATAAAAAGTTGATAAAATACTCTGTAAATCGGATTAAATAGTGAATCCCTGTAAATCCTTCCTAAAAAGTACATGTGGAAAATGTATCTTCGAAAAAGGCTATTTTGCAACACTTCTGTCATGGGATTTTCAAGCATTCCGTCATGGTGGCCTTCTATTAGAGGTGGCCTTCTATTAGAGGTTTATGGATATATTACTGTAAATAGAAGCCTCATGAACGTGAGGAGTTACCTTCTCGTAGTCAGAGGGCGTTCCGAAGTGAACGGTCCGGGTCACGTCAGTAGTGCCATCCCTAGATCCCAAAGCACAAACCAATCGGTCAATACTGACCCAGTCACGTGTCTCTGAAGGCCATTCGATTCTTACATGTACTGGGCACCAGAGTCGATGAGATAAACTTCCTTCAGGGAAAGAGTTCTGTTGGTTTCTGGGAGAGGTCTGAGAAAATAAAAAAGTATAAGATTATTATAAATACTGTATAAGATTATTGAATGAGCAAGTGTTGACCAGCAAACCTGTAGTGGATGATGGCACCATTTGGTCCGACACTGGAGATGGTGGGAAAACTCAGGCCCACGAAATTTTTCTGCTGACTAGAAAAGGCAAACCGAGGGTGGTTAGTGTTCTGATGTCTGTACTCAGTAGCGTAAAGTACTTGAGTAAATGCACTTTGCTACTTTAAGTAAGTATGGATACTTTTTACTGGTACTGTATCTAAAATATAAGCAACTTTTACTCTCTACTACATTTTTGATTGAGTATCTGTACTCTTTACTCCACTACATTTGAATGGACACTTACCGTTACTCGCTACATTGTAATTGTGTGCTACAAGTCGAGATCTTTTTCTACCGCGGTTAATTTCTTGGGCAGATGAGGTGATATCTCCATCTGCTGGATGCTGAAGGTACTGGATGCGGTTTATGAGCTAAATCACGTGAATTAGTGGTTGCACTTTATTGTACATTTGAGTTTGACTGAGACTGACTTTTTGTTCCATTTTTAAATCTATTTTGTTCTGCCATTTTGAACCATTAAGGTGTTACATTTCTTTATTTGGAAATAAAACCTCGTAAATAACAAGTTCTTGTTTTTCACATTTCTTGGTGTTTTTTGAGCCTAAATTCAGTACGAGTAAAATACTCACGTTTTTTTTAAATTGGATACCTAGCGACTTTTACTCAGGTCTTCTTGGAATTGATGACTTGTTACTTTTATTACAGATTGTAATAACTTTTTTTCTTGTAACTTATTTTATTACATTTATTTATTTACAGTAAGGTATTTTAACTCAAGTATGGTTTTCAGCTACTCTTTACACCTCTGTCTGTAAAGTATTTCTAGGCATTTACAGTACGAGCGACCCACCTCCGCAGCTCTTCTGCTTTATCAGCCGCTGATATTTCAGTAACGGTGCCTTTAGGGATCTAAACCATGACACAGAGAAAGTACAAAGATGCTGAATCACAAATCACTATCAGTTGAAAAACCCAAATCGTTGTGGAATCACCTCTTTCTCCAGCCAAGCAAAGAGTTCACAGAGAGCCACAGCATCTTTAATCTGTGAGAGTGAAACTCTGTTGTCAATACAGCAAACGGGAAATAAATGAGTGTTTATGAACGAGGGACTTACATGAGCCATCTTCATTCCCTGGATCTCATCGGAGTTCTTCACAGCTTTAGCCAGACACAAGTGTGTGTACGGCACTGCAGACCTGTGAGCCTGAAATTACAAAACTTATTATAAGTGTCAAAAGTGTGTTATATCAAGTTGATTCGTACTTTAATGACTGGAATTGGACCAATCTTAACCAATCACAGTCGCCACTGTTCACTTATTAAATATTGGTCTGGTCTGTCAATCGTTTTTCAAAGATAAATGTGTAAGAAAAGGATTACAACCAAAAGAAAAACAAATCATAAAAAGGCGATTTAAAATGGAAATAAAATGACGTTTTATTTATATATAAACACTGCAGCTGAATGAGTGTGCTACTATTTGTATACATAAAAACAAATAATAACATGTGTAATATTACAACTGTAGATATGCATGAGAGAAGTGCTAAAAATTAATAAAATAAATTATTATAAATATTATATATAAATATTGAAATATTATAAATACACATCTATATAAATACACACACAGTATATTTAGCGTATGTATATACTGTATTTATGCAAATATAAGACAACCTGAATTTTCAGGCCCAAATAAAAAACTATTATTAATAGGCGAACATACAATGGCTAACAATACTTAACAATAACAGATAATAATAGAATAACAATACTTCTTTTACTTCTTTTTAACACACCAAACTTGAGACTCTTTTACTTAAATAAAATAAAACGTTAAATACTATTTCAAAATGTAGTAGAGTACAGACAGAGATCCCCATGTAATTGTATTTAATTTAATTTATTTTTATTTCTTTTAGCTACTGCTAAGTGTCTCTGCGTGAAAAAGCTTTGTATATTTCTATTATTCAGGTAAATATTTAAAATTCGTGAGGCACCGTAGCTCACCGCCTGCTTGATACACATTTAGGTTTTCACCAAACAACATGATCAGGATATCCATGATTCTTATTTATATCCATAATAGCTTCTTACTATTCTAAACATATTTTCAAAAGTGAATATTTTAGAATGTTGACTCACTTTGGGTATAACCCGGGTCAGAGCGCAGCTGGCCTTGTCACAAATCCACACCTTCTCTTTGGGGCTCAGCATGGCACAGACGGACTGAAGCTCCGCGTGCACAGACTCGTACGGGAAACACTGTATACTCAGCTCCACTTTACTGGGACCGTCCAATTCCAAGTGCTCTCGGACAGCCGGGTCCGACAAACGCTTGCTGTCCACAAACAGCCTGAAAAACACAAATAAATAAATAAAAAGCCGCTTAAATGGCCGGAATGTTCCGATCCAGAACTGTACTCACTTTATGCTGCTGGTGCCGATCACCGCGTAGGCAAAGAACACAGGGTTGTACTCGATGTCCGAGGCACGGAGATTAAAAAGCCCTACGGAAGAAAAAACATTACAGTTTAGCCTATTAATTCTTATAAACTTAATACATACGCAAAACAAACCCACTAATATCACATCAGATAAAACCTAAAAAAATTGGGGACATTTATACAATACACATACACTTACTCAATTTCCAACGTTAATACATAAAAGTCTAACATGGTCCACGTATTTAGGACAGAATTATGCTTAATTTACACAAAAAACAACAAAACGAAAGATTTCATTACAGAATGGTGTCACACGAGTAAAAGAAAATATACATTCTATATACATTCTCAAATATACATTCTACATTCTATACACAAGATAATCATAATAAATATGTGTGAACCACAAACTATTCGCGTTGAAGTGGCCGAACTGTGTCTATGTATATGATCTATGTGTTTCGAACAATAAGATCATAAAGGTCAAAAAGCTTGATTAATCAGGACAGCTGGATAATTAGAAAAAAATGATCTATTCCCAATTAACCTGAATCGACTGTATATAAAAAAGTCCAAATTGTATCCTAAAGTTCAAGTTGTGATGATTCTGTTTTTTGTTCCATTTTTAGTTAAAATGTAATTTCAGATGTGGCAGAAAACAGATAGATAAATCTATTATGTACAATTAAATGTATATAAAATGTACCTTTCTACTTTTTTTTTGTCTTGTGTTTAATACTGTTTATTCTACTTCTAACTCTGTATTGTGTCTATTATTAATGTGTTTCGAACAATAAGATAAAAGCAATTTCATGTTACGTATAGTATAGTACGTATAGAGTGTCAGATAAACGTATACATATAGTACATCTCATCTCATTTTGGTAAAAACTGGGCGTGTCCAGAAAGATAAACCTTAAATTAATTAGCATTTCAATATAAAAACCACTTACACGCAATCTCATCAAGTGCCGTCACCACAAACCAAGAAATCTTCCTCTCCGCCATCTTTTTTCTCAAAGCCAGAATTTTCTCTTGCCATGTCAGTCCTAGACAAGAGACAAATGTGTTACAAATCTACAAAAATCATATCTTAAAAAAAAAAACTCAAGACAAAAGTAATTCTACAGGCGACTTTTAATTGTCTCTGACCGGTGTATTTCAGGCCCAGGACGATGAGTTTGGTGCTGGGTCTCGGTGGTCGATCCTCCCAAACGGCGTCAATAAGATTGTCTTGAACGGCGACCAAAGAGTGACCAGCACTGCTCAAAGCCTTGGACATGTTCTTCCACTGATCTGAAAAAAGAAAACAGGTCCCACAGTATAAAATAACTGATAATAACTTGCAAGAACAACTACCATATTTAAGCGAATATAAGTTTTAAATAATGATTCCGTAGACAATATTCAATTTCAATATTGAATATATATTGAAAATATATTCAATATTTTGAATTTATACGGCAGAAATATGCCATATATGCTTTTATTGGCTCAATACCAGAGATTAAGACACAATAGCCACATCAACACATTTAGCAGTGGCTAAGCTACAATGCATCACATGCAACTAAATTTAAACTAAATAAATAACAAATTTACCTAAATAACCTAAATAAAGGCTGTGACGTGGCTAAATAACACTGCATTATTATTTTAAGTATTTATTACTATTAACAAGTTTTTAACAAGTATGTAGTTTTTTTGTCCCTGAAAAATCTGAGGGGGTGCTTGTATTCGAGTAAATATGTTTTTTATATATTCATTTTAAATTCCTGACCAGCAGCAATGATCCATGGGTCAACTCCCACTCTGGAATTTTCTGGAAGAACACTGATCAGCCAGTCTTCTTGGGATGGAGTTTCCTTCAGTCCTGGAAACACAACGAGTTTTATTTGCATTTAAAAATGTGATATTTTAATATTAATGCCAAAATAAACCAAAATATTCTTTTTGGCTTTTAAAGAGCATCATCATCATCATCATGAAACTGCTGAAAGATGATGCAAGCATCATAATCCAATCATCAACGGTACCCATTTTCATCAGAGTCCAGTTGTTGTCCATCTGTTGGCTGGCCTGGAGGAAGTACCGCCCATCCGTCCATAAAGCCGCATGCTGCTCTGTCACAATAGCAGTGCCTGGAACAAGCCAATCACAAAGCACGATTACTTCTTCAAAAACTGAGCTGAGCAATGAGTACAAGTGTTCTGCACAATCCGTCCAATCAGAATCATTCCCAGTGGAAGCCATACAAAAACCAAAATGTGCACGTACCCGCTGAGCCGTTAAACCCGCAGATGAATTCCCGCCGGCAGTCACAGGGGGCGATATATTCACTCTGCAGTTTGAACAGAAAGTTACGTTAAAAACATTTTTACAAGGTTCCTACGGGTGCTTGAAATCCTTAAAAATGCTTGAATTTCGATACTGTGTTTTCAAAATGTGTTGAAAATGCTTGAATTTTAAATGCAGTGCTTGAAAATGCTTTCAAATGTAAGTACAGTGGAGTCCGGATAAATGCTGGAGTTAAAACACTGATTAGTTCCACAAGTGATAACGTCTTGGTCGTTACGAGATTTTGAACTTTAATCAACTTGTGTTCATATTCAGCAGTGACAGACGTGGTCACGTAAAGTGGCGACACAAACTATTTGCTCTGTATTATCAATATCAATGCACATAAAAGTTAATGCATTAACGCAGTGGTCTCCAACCTTTTCGTCGTTACGGACCAGTCAACGTTTGATAATTTTACAAAGGCCCCGAGGTTGATGGGATTGGGCTAATTTTTTCGGATATTACTATTACTTGATTTAGTTTTTAACAAATAATAGTATTTATTTGTATTTAAACATGCATAAAAAATAGTTATTACAAAAAACAAATATAAAGTGATTTAACATTTTAACTCACTGAAACCAATGAAGACAGTCGTGTTATGGTATTTGAAGTTCCATTTTAAATCAAAAATAAAAAAAAATGTCTTTGTTATTTGTTTTAAAATGTGACAACCTTTTTGAAATTAGACTTGATTATTTATCCTCGTTTATTGTCGTTTTGAACAAAGAAAGTTCTATAGCAGTTCTACTAATGATGTCTACAGCTTTCTGCAGAACTTATAAACTTAGTAACCGCTAAAACATGTTTTATTAAACTTTGTTATAATAGAAAACAGAAAATGTTTAATTTTGATTTAGCCATAGTTTTAAAAATAAAAAAGTGCTGAAAAAACCTGAACATGGACCATGAAATTGCTTGGAATGTGCTCAAATATTATCTTTCAAAAAGTGTAGGAACCCAGCATTTAGTCTCAATCACTTTATCCAGATGTGAAAATGAGAAAATACTTGGCAGAAGTTCAACCAGAGGAAAATACAGAGCGAAAAAAAGAGAAAAGGTGTGAGACACCTCAGTGTGGGTGAGATCGTCTCTCTCTAAAAGTTGGCATAAGGGCACGTTGCTTGTTAAAATACCTGAAAGGCACTTGTGATGTACCGGGCGTGACGGGTGTTACCTGGTGAGCGTCTCCTGAGGGGATGATATACGCCTGCACAGGCTCCGTCACGTACTTGCTGTTTCTCATGGCCTGTCGGAGCCGCCTCAGCAACTCCACCGTGATCTTTGGGGACATCGTTTCTATCACAAAAGACAGAAAAAAGTAATCAAAACATATATAAGTGCTATTTGTTCAATCATTATGACATGTAATATGCTTCGTATAACAATCAGTGCTGTTTTTCCAATTAGAATACTTTGTCTAATGCCTTTCTAATCTCCATTTTAAATAGCGTTTCTTGTATTAAAACGCGTTTTCTTTTCTTTTTTCAGATATTATTATGTGTTATGTATTTTTTTTAAGTACATAGCTCGAGTTCCAAGTACTAACAATTTCATAATACTTCAAAAATGTGTTAACAGTGTAAAGTATTCAATTATATTTTATTCATACACTTGTCCCAATGTTAGTAATCAGTTATACATTTAAAACAATATTAAATAGATTTACCTGTAGCCATGCTTTGCGGAGCCTGTACAGTTATTGCAAAGCTTAAAGTCCCACAGTTATGAATTGTTAACCTTTACCTTACAGGTTCTCAGGTGGAATAATTTGCCCATCCCATAGTTAAAAATTAACCATTTAGCTTCTTTTGGCTATAGCTAAATAGCAACAGCTAATTATAATAATAGTGTTTTTATTAGCATATTTATATTGCAAATTGTTTTACATGGTTAAAATGAGAAGAGATGGCATAAATTATATATATATATATATACACGTATATATAAAAATAATTGTATATACTGTATTATGTATATATTATACAATATAATTGAATGAATTAAATAATTAATTAATTAATTCAATCGTGATCATGGAATTATGGACTATATAATTTTGGCTCAAGTTACTACGAAATATTTACCGTTTTAGTTTTTAGCCAATCATTTTAGACCCATTATCATCTAGTCATCTTGTTGGTTAAAACCCCTATAGAAACGTCAAAATAACAATCAATTCATGAACTAACAATGTTATATGAAACGTAAAACATTCATTATAAAATAAATGTCGAGGTACGATTGTTAACAACAAGTAGGAAAAAAACACGGTGGTTGCTTACATGTTGTTTACGTATGGTAGGTGTGGCAGATAGAAACTAACAGACGGCAAAATAAATAAATAAAAACATTTTAACCGAGTTAAAAAAGGCTCATTTGCATCTAAACCGCATCAGTCATCATCCATCATTCGAACTTAGAGGAGAACAAGGACACGATGGTGATATGGTTTGTCTCGAAATAACAACAAAAGCACGCTGCGCAAGCGAAAAAATAACAACGCCTGGTTGCTGCGTGACACAATGAAATAGTGATTCTAAAAATACAAAACAAGTATAATAACGAACCGATCTCAGACCGCATGTACGTTACCGTGAAAGATTGAGTCTTGAAAAATGAAACTGATAATGAAAATGCCGATGCGTCAGTGTGGAGAGGAGGCTGCCATTGTCGTGATGACGTCAGATATCATGTGACCACTGTTTCTTCCAATCACATGGCAGGGATGGGACCCACCCTCATCCTTTATTTTTAAATAACAGGAGCTCTGGATTATTGCATTTTAGTGTAAAAAAATTAATTACAGTATGGGTTGCCTACATTTTTGAGAATAATGACTACACACACTGAACTTCCCCATGAATAGGATTTTATTTATTCATTTTATCATTCTTTCTTTCATTTGTTCGTTCATTCATTAATTCGTCCATCCATTCATTCTATAATTCACATGCACTGTATACGGTACTACATATGCACACACACACACACACACACACACACACACACACACACACACACACACACACAGACAGACACACATATGTGTGTGTATATATATATATTTTTTTTTTTCTCATTTGTTTCTTTATTCTTATTATGTCTTATTAGTTTCTTTATTATTTCTTATTAGAATAATCTAATTGCAATCTTAAAATTTAACCACAATTACAGTATAATGTTTTTACTGTAATTACAGTATGTCACGTTATCATCGACACTGACACCTACAATCTTTGCACACAGAATTTCTTAAATGTAATTTTTTTTTTCAACCCTGGAATTGAAATAGGAAATCTCCAAAGGAAACAATTGCTGAGTGACAGAGACGGCGTAATAAAAAGTGTATTATTTATTAGCCACAAAACAGAATATCATACAGCATGACACATAAACATCAACAGGGTTCAATGTGGTGACTCTTCAAAAACAAAGTGGAAATGCTTAGAGCTTTTAAGAAATCCATTTAGAACAGATCTTAAGCAAAGTGAAATGTCGTGTACAGTTGATGGTTTATGTCTGAAAGTATTTCATGTACAGGGTGGAGACAGTGTGAGACCACCAGGAGGCTTTTTACTGCTTTTTGAGGGACCCGAGGAGACACCAAGCTGTGCTGATGAAGATCAGGAGCATCCTGAGAGGGTCCAGCATCAGTGCTGTTCCTCCATCTGATCAACAAGAAGCCACGGAACTCACTCAGGTGACAAAACGTAAAGGAAGGATGGAAATGTAAAACAGAAACACTCACTCTGAGCGCACGTCTTGGTTTCTTTATAAACACCCATCTTGTGGCTGGTCCTGACTGATTTGAGCTTCTCACTGCTCACCTCACCTACAAACGCATGCAATCTTTAAAATGAACGGTTTTTGGAACAAATTAAATCAAATAAAATTGCCATTACATTATTTACAGACTTGTCTTGGGAAAAGAGCATGGTGTCTTTTTTCAAGATGTTTTCTCAGACCCCTGTTACACAAAGACCCCCGGGTCTCTACCCCAGCATCAGGTTACTGTGTGTTTTTCCTTTTTTTTGTGCGTCCTTTGAATGGATGCGATTGTTCATTCATGCGACAAACAAAGCAAGTGACTTTTACAGACTCTCACTCTGTCGCACTTTTAATACGACTTTTATTTTGTACAAAGATTTTGCAATCTTTGACCGCAATTATCAATATGTAAAGCATCCCAAAGCTAGTTAACTTTTAAGCTCATGCAATTAACAAATTGACTCTTTAAAATTAACAAATTAACATATTTCTTAAATAATACATAATGATTTATTTATTAAGAAAACTGAATTCCTGAAAGTCATAATACATTTTTTATTACATTTTTATTTATATTACATTTTATTTTTTTTTCATTTGATTCAGCTTATTTGTTTTTTTTTTTTTTTCATAGTTTGTATTTACTCGATTCAGCTGAATTGAGTAATATTGTAAAAATTATATTAAAATTCCGTTGCACCATTGTGCAATGAAAATAAAGATTATCTTATCTAATCTATCTTATCTAAAACCAGTATATTTAGCCCTTGTAATTCCCTGGCAGTTGTTTACCTGACACCATGAAGTTCACCTGCTCACACTGGCCATCAGAAGTTGTTGAAGGAGACCCAGGTAAGATGGAGATTCTAGATATTGGCATCTTCAAAACATCAGCAACACTTTCACGGAACTGATACCTTTACAAAACAATGCATAGACTTTCAATTCAGCGTAGTATTATAAATACTTATAAATTATAATAATATGATACACTTCCACAAAACCAACCTGCTAAAGGATGTCACGTTGGGGAACATCTGTGTGGCTGATGGTGATTCTGGAAGAATATTTGCACATCCCGTTGTGCCATTATTGAGTCTGAAAACCATCGCCCTGTTCACAACTGGGACAGAGCAAAGTATATTTTGAATTTTGCCATTTTTTTGCTGGATTGGTGATCAACATCTGCTACCTGTGAAGTCTCCAGTCAGCTGAAGATCACTGTCGCTGAACAACTGTCTCACGTTGAGACTTACTGGTCCCAGTCTGCCAGTCATATTCCCAATCTCACAGGTCGCACTACTGAATGGAAAACAGCCGTTGTTCTGAGACAGAAAATATGGATTGTTAGGATAAACTTTAGTCGCCGCACCTTACAACTGAGTCACTTTGGACACTTTACACGTTATCCTCACTTTACATGTTGATCTCTCGAGTCCTTTTTTGTATTTTGCTGTTTTTTAGTGTAATTTTATCTTTTTTTTCCCATCTTCATACACTGTAAAAAGTGTCTCGCTTGATCAGAGTAAAAATTGCGTCAACTGATAAACACCTAGTTTACTTTGGTTTAACTTAAACGTTTTACTTTGAAAGGAATTTACTATCCACTACTTAGCCACAGCAAAAAACATCTTTCAATCTAATTAAGTTTTTAAGTTTAATGAAATCGCTAATGATACGTTTTCTTAATTGTTTCTCATCGGAACGGTCGAAGACAAACCACCACCACAATATATGCATCAATTTGCATCTTCGTTGATGGGACCTTGTGTACTAACAGACAAACATAATTATCTTATTAAAACATCTATTGTTTCCTTTTAAGACAAATCGCTTCTATTGCTCCTTCTTACAACTGAACAAGATCATGTAAACAGATTTATGATTTGAAGTGAAAAAGAGTTTAAAAAAATGTGTACAGCACATGCAAGCTTCTCATTAGCTTCTCAAGAAACAATGTCTTCTCTTCTCATCACCATCTGGCTCCAAAGCACATTTTTACTTTACTTAAAAAAATGTATTTACTTCACACTAAAAGACTTAATTTTAATTTGGATGAAGCACACATTTTACATTAAACTGATGGTTAGACAGAAAATTAGAAGCTTTGAGTTAGATCAAGTATAAAAATGTACTCAAAGTAACTTTGGCACAACTTTGGCACTTTTTACAGTGTAGTTTTTTTCGTCTTTTGTTTTATTCATATTGTTATCCTTATCTATTTATTTAGTATTTTATTGCTTTTTTTTATCTCTTATCTACAAAAAATGTGCAGAATTTGTGTCGATAAAAGGTAATTTTTACCCCTGTCATGTTGAACGGATCGAACATTTCAGCTTCTACAGGACACGATCCGTTTGGGCCGATCTGACCTTCAGCTATGAACCAGGAAGCCATTGTCAACTGAAAGCAAGAAAAGAAGTGAAATTCCAGTCTATTTTAAATTTGAACGAGAATTCCGACTCACATTGGTTGAATGCGATGCCCACACGTTTACTTCTATAATGGTGTCCCCGAAGCTGCCATCCGGAAAACTCTGCTGGAGCTAAATCACGGAATATTACACACATCAGGCGTTTGCATAAGAATAAATGACAAAATTACCTCAACAAGCCAAGTGAAACTAAAAAAGCTCGAAAAAAAAACCCGTAAAGCATGCAAATGGACATATGGTTTATTGTAGTCTATGCTAGCTATGTTAGCATGTAGCACCACCGACACAAGTGTGATGTTCTGCATATGACAGAACCATCTGGCTGAAGAGAAAGAGCGGGACGACAGCATCTCAATACGCATCTTCATCACGAGTCTAGATCGCTACTCTCCTCCACCCCATCTTAACATCATCATGTGGTGTCATCTTTTTTTGTCAGATTTAAAGTGTGAAGGTGTGTGTGTAGTATTCACTCGTTCATTTGTTAATTTGATCATTCAAAAGTGATTGATTACCATCATCACTGTCCCATTCACAGCACTACTGAATTCAGCCTCAGCCATCACCCAGTTTCCATCTGAGTAGGTCCCAGGTGTAATATCTGCACATCTCATACTGTAAGGAATATATTTTTTGGGGTATGAGACATTTTCTTTTCAATGGCTTCATATTATAAAATTATTTACACAATTATATATACTTCGAGAAAGAAAGAAAGAAAGAAAGAAAAAAAGAAAGTGAGTGAGATTGTCAATATGGCCCTAGGAACCATATTGAAACTGTGCTCTGCTTTTAACCCATCCAAGTCAAGTGCACATACACACAGTGAAGTGAACACACTCAAACCCGGAGCAGTGGGCAGCTTAAACCTCAACTCCCCAAAAAGAAAGAGAGATAGAGACAGAGAGAGAAAGAAAGAAATTGGAACTGAGGGGGTTAGTCAATACGGCCACTAGAGTTAATATTGAAAATAGTCTCTGCATCTCTGCAATATTCTCTAACCATCCAGTGAAGTTACTAACACACACAGTTAAGTGACACACACCCGGAGCAGTGGGCAGCCTTAAAGCATGAGGTCAGGGGGCATGTGGGGTTCAGTGTCTAGCCCAAGGACACACATTTGTAGAACCAGTCGGACCGGGATTCGAACATGCAACCTCTTGACCACAAGTCCAAGTCCCCTCCACTGGAGCACAACTTCAAGGCTGGTTCCTAACTATTTCAAAGAAAGTGCTTGTGCGGTTAAAAGGAACTATGAAGAAAAAGTCAACATGTCTTGATTTTGTAATGCAAATAACCTTGAGCCATTTGTGTAATCAATCACCAGAGATCGCCCGATGATGCTATTGGGTCCAGAAAGTGGCAGGTTTGCATCAAGGTACACATTCTGAAAGTTGTTTTGACCGGAAAGTAATCCAAATTTCCCACTGATGTCTCCAATCTCATACTGGTCCACTGTTCCATTCCCCGGGGCTGGGGATAAGGTCTCATTAACCAGGAATGGGTCGAAGTCGCCCATCACATTGCTGCTGGAGCAGGGATTCACACTACTGTTGATGGGTAGAACATGGATGCGGTAGACAGCAGCTTGGGAGTTGAGTCCTGTGAGGGACACGCTCAGAGCTGTCGGCCCCTGAGGAGAGTTTGTGGAGAACTGAACTTGACCCTCGGAGGATCCAGGTCCTAGCCAGGAGTTTGAGAGTGCGGTGGGAAAGCGAACCAAGGTGATGTTCGCACACGCCAATCGCGTGGTGGTTTGGTTTGGACCATGAACAACCAAAGATCGTCCAATCATTCCAGGCACCCAAGACGTGGTGTCCGTGAAGAAGGTTTTGCTCGCAACCGATTGCCCGTTAGACTGCAGGCCAAGAGTTTGGTACTTGCCCGACAAGTCTCCCATCTCACAGGCGAATGGATTGTTCAAACCACACGTAGAGGTGTAGCTACTCGCGGTTGAGTTTACGTTGAATGGATTCCAGTGTCCCCCGGTTGACACGCAACACTGCTGGTCGTTGTCGGTTTCCGTGCTGATGGGACTGACGTGGATGTGCCAGGTGTGGTTCTGCGTGGAAGGCGTAGAGAGCAGTCCATAGGACAGTTCCGCAAACACGGAGACGTCGGAGTAGGAGTCACTGCCGAGCTGCGTGAACAGGACACTTCCCACCACAGGACTCCGAAACAAGGCCTTGGCGACAATCACCTGCCCGGAATATCCTATTCCCGCACAGGCAAACCTTGTCCCGTTGGGCTGGTGCAACACCACCGAGCGACCCACGATGCTATTGACGCCAAAAAGTGGTAGGTTCCAGTCTGTGTAAGTGGTCTGAAAGTTAGTTGAGTTCTCGAGGGACCCGTGCCTGCTGCTCAGATCTCCCATCTCGTAAAGATCATAGGTGGATGGGATTGGTGGAGGGTAGGCTGGGGGCGTAACATTTACGTTAAAGGGGTTCAAGTGGCCACCAACGTCGTCGTTGCTGCAGGTGCTTTCTGGGGGGAACCTCATCTGCGGCATTGGAAACTGATGGATGTGATACGGACCGACTCTTCTGTTCAGGTTCGTCAGGTTGACCGTTACCGAGGTTGGGCCAAACAGAGATGCTTGAGTGAAGAGCAGGTAGCCTGTAATCCCTCTCATGTTGAAGACGGCACTTACAACCTTCTGTGGAATGCTTCGGATCTGTGCACACACAAAACTGGAGCCTAACTTGAGCAGGGCCATGTTTATTTCCGTGTGGAGCGATGTAAGTTCTAATCGGGATTGCACGGATTGCGCAGTCGGGCCCACGTTTAAAAGCCCGGCTTTTGTGATGCTTGGTGGCATGAGCTCATCGAAAAACACGTTGCAGGTTACTCCGAAGTAAAAAACCACACTGGTGAAGTTGTTGGTTGGGTCAACGTTCCTTAAATCGGACAAGACCCTCACTCCAGATTCTCCAGACCCCTGTCGAATGTAAACGTTCCCGGCAACAGGAGTGAAGAATCGCGCCTGCCACATTTGAACCGTAGACACGGACATGAGTCCAGCACAAACGTTGGTGCCATTGCATGTTCTGACCACCACTGAGAGACCATCCAGGCTGGAGAACTGCTCAAACAGGGTGGGCAGACTGACCCAAGCCTGTGAGGCGTTCACAGAAAAGGAGTACACGCTGTTTCCTATCAGCGTGTTCAGGCAGGGTGAGGCAGATTGACCATAAATAACTGGGAATGTAGTTAAGGAGATGTTCAGTCGACATGTTCCTGCTCCTGTAAGATTCACTGTAGATTGTTGAGCTGCAGAATCAAAAAGAGTTGATCCAGTAACTCCAGCCATGTTAAAGTCAGCCCTGTACTGGGCACAGGAAGCACAACCTGGAAAATAAACAAGACAGAAATATAGATGCATATATATAGTTTAAGATGAAATAAGATGAACACCAATGCTGTCAAAAGTACTCACATTCATTACTTAAGTAGAAGCATAAATACTAGAGTTAAAAATACTTCTGTGGAAGTAAAAGTGTAAGATCAACTTTTTAAAAAAGTAAAAGTACTGGTACTAGTACTGGCTAAAGTAAAAAAGTAAAGGTTTTACAAGGAAGAAGTGCCATTATAGGACTATATTATTATATCAAAATATTGTATATGATTACATTGAAAATGCATTTTATTACAATTTTTACTATTTGTATTTATTAAAGAACCTCATATGTGCCAATATATTATGCTTGTATTATGCATATATTGTGCTTATAATGGTGTAAATTACCATTAATTATTAATAAAATAAAATACAATCTGTAAGAATTTGTAACAAAATAACAGTCTCATTTTTTATTATTCTATAAATAAATAGAATATATGAAATAATGTCCTAAACAAGCTTCAAATCCAGCTTCAACAATGTACAGTATCTCTTAATAACTATACAGCATAAGATAAATAATATAAGAGTCTCACAAAGATGCTACTAAGATGCACAAAGATAGTCAGTGCGATCATCAAAGCACGAGCCAATAGGGTGTTGTACTGATACGCGTTCTTACATCTCATCCAAACACAATCAGGTTTATCGTAAACGGATGGACGATTTGTCTGGATTTTTTTTATACATCGATGACAACACGGAAATAAAGATATCCGAAATGAAAAAGGAGTAACACGGCTATTTTATTAAATGTGATGAGTAGAAAGTAAAGATATTTGTATTTTTAAAAACTAAGAAGTAGAAGTAAAGAGTAGGCAGAAAAATAGATACTCAAGTAAAGTAAAAATGTAATAATAAGCCAAAATTCTTCTGAAGTAAAGTAACGAAGTATTATGGCTTTGTTACTTGACACCTCTGGAAAACACACACACACACACACACACACACACACACACACACACGTACGGTATATGTCAAAGCAGATCACACTTACACATACTGTGTCAAAAGCAACAGATCAGATTTTACTAGGTTGAGATAGTGAGACGACAATGTTGCAGATCAGATTATCAAGCACTTGGTGTCCGATTTTTAAAGTTAATGTATCAAAGATTACATTTCTAAGAAATTCTCTGACAAACAGGCCATGGCTCCACTTCCTGACTTCAGAGAATCGACATGTCAGGCTTGTTAATAAATAATGACATTGTTCATCGGTGTCATGCTGAGCTGCAATTATCAAAATGAATCTTTCCACAAAAAGCCTTTTGAAAATTGTCATTTATTTCTAACACACTAATGAACAGCATTTTTTTTTTAAATTAAATTACATAATGATTTTGATTTACCTATAGTAATTATTTAGCTAATAATTTAGCTGTTTTAAGTGAAATATTTGTGCACATGAACTTTTTCGGATTTGGGAGTTATGCCATCATGATTGTGAATTATTTAACCACTGTCAGCAGATCCACTGAAAATGTTCTTTAATAAAAATCCTATACAGTATGAAAAACGTACGTAATGAACAAATGTATGTAATGTGCCTTGTAATGATCACTTTATTATTAATTATGTATATCTCATAAATCTCAATCAAACTCCCATATCTCTTATCTCGTAATCTAATATTTCTTTTTAATGTCTAAATTTTAATAATAACTCCACAATTACTAGTACAGTAATACACAACTACTAGACATATTGCTAATAATTCATTGCCAACTTATCTGAATTACACATTATGAAGAAGAAAAAAAAAAAAAGATCTGCCTCTACATTGTTTACCTCCAGAAACTGACACCAACGCTGGAACTTACCCCACAAAACGAACATCATCAAGCCTCCAGACAAGGACATTTTACCAGCAGTTAGCAGGAATCTTTCCCCGCAGAAACTCTGAGCGCATGTGTGTGTTTCTAGAGTTTCATGTGTGTAGTGTGTGTGTGTGTGTGTGTGTGTGTGTGCTGCTCTTGTTTCCTCTACAGCGGTGAAGTGGAGCAGCAGGGGGCGTGGCCTAATATTCATGAGGTTTTCAACCTCTCAATTTCTCTGGTTCTGCCTGCAAATCTATAATATTAATAATAATAATAATAATAATAATAATAATAATAACAATAATAATAATAATAGGCACCAATATGCCAGTATTGTTGCTTTTTTATAATTTAAACATTTTTAAAACTAATGCGCTAATGCATTAAAATACAATAAAATTAATTCAAATGTATCTATTTTTTAAGTAATTATAAAGTATGTATATATATATATTTATATATATATATATTTTTTTTTTTACAGTCATTTAGCAGACGCTTTTATCCAAAGCGACTTACATTTCATTACAATTGTTACAATTCAACAAATTCCTGCTTTCCCTGGGAATCGAACCCATGATCCAGTGTTTTTTAAACACTAGCGCTCTACAGATTTAGAGTTATTTTAAATATGAAACTGCTTAAGAAGCAGACACAGTTTCAGACGCAGATGCTTTATAGCATAAAATTAATTATAACTTCTTTATGTGAAAACAAGGACATACTGTAAACAGGAAAGAAACAAAATCTTCTTTGTTGGTAAATGTGGTTTAATGAAAAGGTTTTTGTTGTTGTTGTTGTTGTTGTTGTTGTCGTTGTTTTGTGCATGTTAAAATATCTTTTTTCTAAACAGCCTCGTCTATTTCTAGATCATTTTTATACAAGCATTTTTGTGCAGATGGTGGGAATACAAGACAAACACATTACAGAGCGTCTGGTACAGTTAGGAACACACACACACACACACACACACACACACACACACACACACACACACTTGCATATGCTGTAGTGATTACCTTTCAACTGTCGCAGGAGCAGTGGAAACACACACAAACACACACCAACATTCAAACACACAGACTTTTCATCACAGCTCTCCAAGTTTTTCAACAGAGTCTTTGTTCTTAGAGAGTTTTGGTAAACCTTTTAAATCCATTATGGTCTTTGTTTGGATTAGGGCTTTTGTCAGTGTTAGAACAAACCAACATCAGACTAAATAAATGTGTGCTAGTGATTTATTAATTATCACAGAAAGTTATATGAGTCGACTAGAAGGTTGACTGGCACATTTGGTCCATTAGGTTTTAAAGCTGAAAACGTCCATATTTGAACGGAACGAAAAGTTTGTTTGAAAAACAAAAAGATGTTTCAAAGACGTCAAACCTTTTTGACTAATATTTGCAATCCACAGACCTCTATGACGTGACTTGTTGTTGACACATATTACACAAGGCAGTTGTGGCCTAGTGGTTCGAATCCCGGACCGGAAGCTTCTACAACAGCTTAAAACACCGGATCAGTCTTTGCCAAGGCTTAACGCTGCCCACTGCTCCGGGCTTGAGTCTGTCTGTATATTATCTCCTGCAAAATGATTTTACAGTTATTTTTACAGTTATTATTACGAATTGTTTCCCATGAACTACAGTAATCTGACGTAAATAAAGAAGACACTTCTAGTGTAGAGAGAATAAGTATGTTTTATTTGAAGAACAATTTAATATTTTTGTGTGTTTTTTTAGTAATTAAAAGTTCTTTTTTTGTCCTTTTGTAAAATGTTTTGTCACGTAAACATCAACTCTGCTGGCTTCTGGTGTTGGATTCATTGTTGCCCGTCTCAATAATGACCTGTATGGACTTTGAGCTCAGCTAAAGTATTTAAAGCTTTGTATTGTGTGGCTTTTCAATCAATCAAATCAAAAAATGTTTTGCCATACGTATACATACATGGTATGATATATAGTGAAATGTACTTTTTTTTTTTTTTTTTACAAATTCTCAGCTTCTTTTCACAATACAACAAAACTCAATGAATAACAACATAAAATGCGATATGAGGCCAATAAAGATGTTGAACGCAATAAAAGATCAATAGAAATGCAATAAAAAACAAACAATAAAATAGACTGAAATAGAATTACTTGTGGAAATAGAGATTTTTGTAGAAATACAATGCAATAAAGACATGTAATAAAGGAGAAAAGCTGTAAGGGGTAAAAGTGTCCAGGAAGGAAAAGTGACAATAAAAATAAGTTATAAAGTGTTGATTTGATTGCGTATAAAGTTATTACTTATAAAGTTATTAAATAGTTTTAATTGCTTTTCTTTTTGTGTTTAATTCTAAGTGTTTAATTCTCACTTCCACATCAGATGGAAACAATATATAAAAACATTCTAATAACAAAAAGTTTACTATAAAAATTAAAAAGATGGCAAAAATGAATGAGAGGAAAAAAAAATCATGAGAGGGAAAAAACCCCCACAATTTCCCCTTGACCAATGGGAGTCAGAGTTATTTTTGCCACAATGAAAGGAGCGTGTGCATAATTTGTGGGAGCGAGACCCCCTCAGAGTGGCACTGTCAAGTTACACAACACACACACACACACACACTGGCAGACACTGGCACACACACTTCTCACTAACTGACAAAGAAACGTAAACCATACCAAGTGTACAATTTATTATTTGAAGTGTTTGTAAAATGTAGCAATTGTTGCAGGTTTGAATGTCCCTCCAGCTGATTCTACAAACCAGTGACCTCCACATGACCCCTGCTGCCCACTGCTCCGGGTTTGTGTGTGTCACAGCTGCATTTATAGCGTGTTCTTTACAGTATCATTATATAACATTGTTTAATATACAGTGTGATACTATATTTTAGCTAAATATTTCAAATATCCAATACTGTACATCCCCAATTTTTCTATGGGATAAAACTGTCAGTTCTTGATTGAATTGCCCAGAATCTTCCTGACATCATCAGTGTCTGTGAGAATGTTCTAGGCTTTTTTGATGTAAATGCAAAGTTTTTTCAGAAGAGATTATGGCCTTTATCTATAATTATATACGACCAATAATGTATGCACTTATCATTACTGAATATTACTGCAAAAGCAGTAATTTACAGTTATCAAAAACACATACAGTAATTTACAGTTAGCAAAACACAGTAATTTACAGTTAGCAAAAACTTGTTAGCGAAATACAATTATGATCAAAACACGAAGGATTGTTATACCAATCATTATTGAAAAACATATAAAAGAACAGAATACATTTGAAACAATAGCGTACTATTTGTTTACAATCTACGTTTTCCATTGATATACATTTGTCATGAATGTAGTTGAAATAACAAATGTAGTTTTTCTTTTTAATGTAGATTCATTCAAATGGGATTCATTCACCATCGGTGCTTGTTTCTCCATTTAGTGTCATGTACGTTATTATATTTTGAGGTACTTCTGTGTCGTCTTTTTTGTTTCGTGTGTATTGTTAATTTTTTAATTTAGATGAATACAAATTAGAAACGGTTCGTGACGCCAGGTGGCGCTACACTATATTTGATTTCCGCACTGAAACAGCAGAAGAAGGCGGCGGAAGAGCGCAGGGATGTAAACACAGCATTGCTGCGTTTTTATACCCTTTTTTAGTATTATTTATAGTGTAAAATAAGATGTCCGTGTAAATATCGAACTATCTACAACACGTATTCTCCTTTTGGTTGGGTGCGTGACTGGAGGGAGCTGTAAGTAAAACAATTTTTATGTTTGAATACAAAAAAATTCTCCAACAAGTTTCATATGGTCGTGTTGCTCAACAACCGGCAACACACATTTACAAAACGTTTATTTTGAGTCAGGCATGTTAAATAATGGTTACTTTCTGTTTTAAATGAAGTTATTTGAAGTCCAAACTTTTTTTTGTCTGCCGTCTGTCTAACCGTTTTACTAAATTACATTTAATTTAACGGGTAGTATTATTATAACAGTGGCTCTGTCCATGTTTAAACACATTTGAATTTATAATAAAATAATATCAGTATTGTAATAATCTTCTGTGCCACGGAAGCAGAATAAATATTTAAATGTGCATTTGTAATTTGTATATGTTTTTACACATGTTTTTCTTTTCTAGTAAGTTTAATTATCCATATTAATTTGTATATCTATTTTAAATATATGTTTTTCTCCAGATGGCATTACCATATAAAATTCCCAAGAAGCAGCAGCGTGATCAGTGTAATGTGGTTATGCTGTCGCCATTGTCTCGTCTACAAGACAGTAGTGAAGGGGTAATTAATATCACATACAGTGTTCAAGGAATCTGTTTTTAATCCTGAGTGATAAGAGTGAAACCAACTGATTTACTTTTTGCTCTTGTTTTACGCAGTACGGGTCTGGCTCGGCTCAAAAAAGCAGTCACACAAGTGAGGAAATGCCTTCAGAAAACAGCCACAGCAGCGGAAATGTCAGGTAAGAGTCTGATTCGAAACTATTAGATGTTATTAGACGCATTGGTTTGGAACAATCTGAATTTCTCTTGATGACAGTCAAACAGCTTTATGCTTTTTCAGGGTTTCAACTCACGACCTGTGTTTCAGAAATCTATTTTTGTAGAAAGTCTTACTTCTACTTTAGAATCACTAGATGGAGCTGTTTGATCACTTTTATATATAGATATATCAAATCAAATCAATTCACGTACAGTACAAAAACTGATATTACAGTGTAGAAAGAAATTACAGTGTAACTATATACATGTATACATATAATCAATATTCAACACATCTTAAAAATAGAGCTTGAAACAAATCAGCTGTTTATATGGGGATGATTTGAAACTAAACTGACCAGGATTTGTTTAAGTAAATTTTGAGACCCCTTCTAATTGCATTTTCTTTATATCGTATAATTATATCACAATTTCTTTACATTAATAAAGAACACATTTTCTCACAACTTCCTTTGAAGGCCTTTTAGGATGTTGAAAAATGTAAGACCACGAAAAGAAGCTGTGTTTGAGTGTAAAGGTAGTGGTTTAAATTATGTGATTCAAATGTTGTAATTTATACATAATTATTTATATAGATATATTTAAATTGTAGTATAGTTAAAATGCATCTAATTAAACAAATAATTGTCATATATTCATGTATATGATTTATTCATTTATATAGTATATATTATTTTAATGTTATAATATTTAATTACATTTCTTTTTTAAATAAACAGTGTTTCTCCTGTCATCAAAATGGCGCTATATTCTTATTTCCCCTGTCATCATAAAAATGACTTTTCCCACTATATTATTAGAGGACTATTATCCACTAAATAATTCCGAGGAGTTATTTTTGTGTTTGACCAAGCTGATACTGGCAACTCTATTACCGTGTATAGCATTATTCATTCATTCATTTCTACTGCTTACTCTATTTCTGGGTCACATTCATTCACACCTATGGATGAGTTTCACAGACAGCGCTACCCACTGCTCCACCAAGCCACCCCTGTATTTCTCTTCTGTAGTCCTATCACACACAGTGTTAGTCGTTGTTATAGTTATAAAATCACATAACAGTTATATATACTGTACATATTGTTCCTAAAAGGTTTACGAACAAACTTTCAGTTTTTTTTTGTGTGTTCTTACACAGACTCTTCAAGCCTCAAGGTGAGAAACCAGGGTGGGACAACGTTCAAAGACGAGGTTCACACGAAAAATTCAGTTTTAAAATGAACAGACAGCCAATAAAAGTCAGCCCCATAAGAGTTAACGGGACCCCTGGCAAGACGTTCATGTCCAGACCTCAAAATCCCCTCGCAGACAGAGCATCTGTAGATGTCAGGTGAGAATCTTTGGTCTGGGATGATGGTGATGAACGTCCAGGCGTATGAATCGCGTGTGTGTGTGTGTGTGTGTGTGTGTGTGTGTGTGTGTGTGTGTGTGTGTGTGTGTGTGTGTGATTTAGATGGAGACCCAAAAGAGCTTCAGATAAACTTTGCCAGGATGAGAACCATCGAGCAGACCAGCGCAGCCCCTACTTCAAGATTCCTAGAGGTTTGGGCACATACATAACCTTTAATTTTGCACAGTTTTTATTCCTTTTATTTAAATAGTCAAATGATGTAAATAAACATTGTATATTTTTTGCATTTTAAATATATTTTTGTGATAATTGACATTTGTTTTATTCCATTTCTTCTTATTTGCGTCATATACGTTTTTTCATCCTCACAATTAGTTTTTTTTTTTTTTTTTACTAGAACAATGTGCGATATTGTAATTTTAATAATTAATTTCTCTTTTCTCGTACACACAAACACACACGCACTCACTCACACAAACAGATACATATTATTATAGATACATAATATTTAAATATTGATACAAATTACATATCAGGAGCTTGAAACGAATAAATCAATATTTAACTACTCTAAATGTTTACACTTAACACATTATAACACCTTAAACTATTTGGCGTTATTATTAGATTTATTTTATCATGTATATAAAAAACGTGTTTATACATATTTATATACAATATATTTATACTGTATATCTTTTTTTATAGACTAAAATCAAAGTACTGTTTTTTTCCCCCCTAAATTCTTAAAAAGTTAAGGCCTTAGCAATCCCAACCACAATGTTTTTATTTCCAAATAAAACTAGCATTTCCTTTGGATAATGATCCGGATTGTTAAACCAAACAAGGAGCTAATTTAAATCTGGGCGAGATTTTTAAAAGCAATTTATCAAGGTGTTGTTGCGTACCATCGACGTAAATGTATAAAATGTTCATTTGCCTTTAACAATGTTTCAACAGTCTTCCAGTTGTGTAGAATGCTGGATCAGAAAACGTCCGAGTCTTCCTGGCTTTGGATTGCTAGAAAATAAACAGATCTTTAACTTTATGGATCTTCTCAAGTAGTTCTGTTCCAATTGTTTTCTGTTATTTACTTTTAAACCTCCATTTGGGATTTTATCTATCGAGCCTGGTTTCATAACCGATGTGACCTCCAGTAAAAAGTTTGGTCAGTGAGATGGTTTTATGAGCTCGGCAGAGAGGGAGAGAAAACAATCAGTGGTTTATGTGCGTCTTCCAAAGCCCTGCAATTTAGTTTTTATTAACTGAGTTCTCCATCACTGAATCTATTAGGTGGTGATCCCAGCCAAGCAGAGACAAATGGCTTTTTCCATGAAGCCGAAGAGAAACAAGAAATCTCGAAGCCTCCCAGGTCATCGACGGCAGAAACCACCTCACGTCTTTTGAGGACTGATGTCGTCTTCCCACATGCCATTTCAGATGGTCACCTCACTAATCTCGAGGTAAGCCTGTGAAATCAAAAACCTCCTATATTGTATAGCCGGAGTGTCAAACTCAATTGCACAGGGGCCAAAAGTCAAGCAATCTGTCTGGAACCAGATAAACATTTAAAAAACACACCAAAACTGCATATTTTTGCACATAACATGGAGTAAACCAGACAGGAATGGTGTTCCAGAATACTTCAAATGACCTATAATAATTTGTTCTCTGTGAAAATACCTGTTAAAAATAGATAAAGATAGATAGATAGATAGATAGATAGATAGATAGATAGATAGATAGATAGATAGATAGATAGATAGATAGATAGATAGATAGATAGATAGATAGATAGATAGATAGATAGATAGATAGATAGATAGATAGATAGATTGATTGATTGATTGATTGATTGATTGATTGATTTGTCTTTTTTCTGTTTTGGAGAAACAGGAAGGAGATAACCAACAGAAAAATATCACTGCGCTGAAGAAAGATGCAAGACTTGTATCGTCCAATCACCAAACCCGACTCCACTCAGGTTGTGGTCATCAGATAGAAAGCATCCAAAAGCATTCATGGACACAATTAAATGTTTTTTTTTTTTTTATGTTGAAGATTCAACACCGGAATCAAAAAGAAAAGACCTTTTGGAAACTTTCAACAGGAACAGATGGAAGACGTCATCGGTTTTCTGCAAAAGCTACAAGAGAAGGAAGCCCGTCTCCACCGAGCCCAGTATGTACAACAACCCATCTCAATAATTATTGTTCTCAGCCAGGCATTTTTTCCGGGCATGCTTGTCTTATTGAAGCACTTTTACACTCCGGGGTGCTGGTTCGGGCGAGTAACAGCTTTTGACTGGTGTGTATGCCAGCATTCCCCATAAAGGCTTTAAAACCGTGAGCCTGCTGCTTTCATCTTTAATGGAGGACAGATTTATTGTAGGCACTGATTGGCAGAGACATTAGACTCTGATCTTGAAAACACTCATACAAGGTCAAAAGGTCAAAGTGTTTCATACAGGTCAATTTCATTTTTTTTTTAACCCTTAATCGATAGTTTCAGTCTCTTTTCAAACACGACGGGGAAGTTCGACATAATTTTGCATTAAACTCATCTGTTAAGAATTTTATAAGCTAAAAAAAGTTTCCCTTTGAAGTTTGCGGGTGTACCATTTTTTCAAAATTATTTAATAATAATAATAATTGAACCTTTATTAGTCCCTCAGTGGGGACATTTTTTCTCTGCATTTAACCCATCCGATCAGACACGAACTCGGAGCAGTGGGCAGCCACACATGTGGGGTTCAGTGTCTTGCCCATGGACACTTAGTTGTAGAACTAGTCGTAGGGGGGATTCGAACCGGCAACCTTTTGGACACCAGTCCAAGTCCTCTACCACTGTACCACAACTCCCCATTTATTTTTTGGACGTTTATTATTTTTTTCAACATTGTAGAATTGTATTTATTTTACATGTTTTACAAGTTGAGCATTAACTGAGATTGATAAAAAAAAAAAAGTTCAAAGTTTCTGTAATGTTTCTCAAACTCAGTAGGCGTGTGAATTTCCAGTTGAAAAACATAAATGAAAAAGAGCTATGTAATGTTCACTTAAAAATATTTAAAGATATATTAAAATATTTATGAATATTTCAAAATATTAAAATTTTTTTTTTTAATTCCAAGAAATATGAACAATAATACATTTTAATATGTATTTTCCGAGTAAACACAGGTGAACTAAATGTCTGTAAATGTATTTATTAAATATGTATTTAAAGTGAATTGCCAAAGAGAGTCTACAGGGGGCGCACTAGTGTGCTCCAGACAGCTCATTAGCTGATTAATGGACTCACCCATCAATTTGTATTCAATCTTTTTTTGTTGTTTCATATTTCTTCTAACTTAATTTAAATTAAATATTTGTATTAATGAAACAATAGAAACGTATGCAGAATTTTCTAAATAAAGACGTACAACACCATCGATCTCGGAGAAGGGGTCAGTTCAATGTGTCATTGGATGCAGAACGTCCTTATAAAGATTAATGTCTTCGGGTGTGTAGTATCAACGTTCTCGCTATCGAGATTACTAGAGTCCTGACCTCAAGGAGCGAGTAAAGCCCATTACAACCCTGTCTGCACTAGAGGAACGGAGACTCATCCTCTTCATTGTCAACCAGGGACACGTTCATTCTAAACATCAGCTTTGCTTTCCATCCCTAAAACCTGAAATTTGAGAGGGAATATGTGACTTTTTATTTTTAACCACACCATCTGATATATCGGAAAGACAAAGAGAATTAAAAAAAAAAATAGTAATTATATTATCATAATAAAAAATTTGATATTATACTAACAACTGTTCGCTGGAATTCAAAGTAAATAACATGTGATTTTCGGTGTCGGCGCCATCATCAGAACTGGAGTTTACAACACATGGTTGTGGGTTCGATTCCAATGAAAAGCATGAAAATATTGAGCAATGGTATAATAATATTACTATAAAATAATAGAAATAATCAGGATCATACATACAGTATTTTCAATATTTTACGTTATTACATTATTATTATAATTAATAATAATAATCATCTATATGTCCTAATCTATATGTGATAATAGATAGTAGTAATGGTAATCTATACGTATAATGTAATGTTACAGTAGTTAAGATTTTATATATTTTCAATGTTTTATGTTATTATGATTTATAAGAATAGTTTATACGTCCTAATAATGATTGTATAGTAATAGTAACCTATGCGCATAATGTTACAGTAATTAGGTAAATCATATATATATATATTTTTTTTTAATTATAATAATAATCTATACGTCCTAATCTATATGTAATAATAGATAGTATAGTAATAGTAACCTAAACTCATCATTTAATGATACAGTAATTAGGATCATAATAATTTCCAACATTTGATGTTATTATAATAATCTAACTGTCCTAATCTATACATAAAAATAGATACTATAGTAACATACGCTTAATTTATTATGATAATAATATTATATACGTTCTAATATATAAATAATATTAGATGTCCAGACGTATATATAGTAATAGTAACCTATACGCATAATTTAATGTAACAGTATTTACGATCATATTTATTTTTAATATTTGACGTTATTATAATAATTTCTAATAATAAAATGTGTAATGAGATAGTATAGTAATTGTAACACATCCGCGTAATTGTATTAAATGATTATATTATATATTATATATATATGATATTATTATTATTATTATCAGTAGTAGTAGTAGTAGTAGTACTAGTAGTAGTAGTAGTAGTAGTAGTAGTAGTAGTATATGTTATTATTCTTTCCTGAAAGAACAGGAACCAGCCCAACTGTTTCCTGAAAGACTGGTGGACAGGTCGGGACATACGGGAGGGATGGAGGAAAAGAGAGGATTAACCATGTCCCTGTTTCTCTCCCAAAGCCCATTATAGCCCCAGCCAGGAGCCGCTTCTGCTGCCCGGAAGACCAAAAACACAGCGCCACTGGCTATGACACAAAATGAACAAATGCATATAATACAGACCCATGGTTATGGTACAAAAAAGGTTCGGACACGTATTTTGCCCAAAAATATGATCTATTTTATACGATGGTGATGGTGCTTACGACATATTATTATATCTCAACACTTCTTTTTTTGTTTTTGTTTGATTGTTGAGACAATTTATGATCCTTTTGTTATGTTTATTCTGATGAAACCATTGAAATCTTGAGACCATTTTGGTCAGATTATAGTTTTGATGGATTATAGAGATTATAGACAATTTATTGTATGCTTTTTCACAGAAAAAAAGGTTTTAAATTGAAATAATTGAAATTAAATATTTGTCATCATCTCTGTGTTTGCTGCAGTCGTCCTGTCCAGCGATGACGAAGGAGCCGATGTGATGAACGAAGCGTCCGGCGGCTCAGCTAGCGAGATCTCACAGGTAATGCAGGGTCGATTTACACTAAACATGATGCAGATTTGTCAACATTATCATTATGACTTTATTAATTCACCTTTACTTTGGTGCTGATGATACTAAATCGACAAGATTTTCATTTCTCTTACTTCGGAGTTTGTGTTTTTTTTTTTTTTTTTTAGCCGACAGATGTTTTTTTTACATTTTTTTTTTTTTTTTTTTTTTTAGATACGAAGCCAAGAAGGTCCAAAAACGACGAGTGAAAAGTCAGTGCCGTCGTATATCGAGCTGGAATTCAGCAGCTTCCACTACGATACAGGAGAGACTCAAGCTAATGGGACTATTATGGTAGGAACTAAACGCTTTGCTTGTTTAAGATAAAAGTGTTTTATTGGTTCATGATCAGCCATGGGTTGTTGTTTTGTTTGTCTGTCTAGCTGTAGTTTTTTCTTCTTCTTTTTTACCATTATAGAGATGTAGAGTTGTGGCTAGTGAGCCTGAGCATCTTTTGTAGGTTATCGAATATGCTAATGATTGCCTCGAGACTGAGCAAATAAACATGGCTAGTGTGAGTCAGGGGCGGGACTAACTGGTTATGGGAGGGGCTATTCACGTAAAGTTGAATTTACAGCTACACAGAACAATCACCTGATATGAAGAACACGAGTTTAGAATATTGATGTAATTAATAATTTTTTTTCTTTTCAGCTGCTATACAGGAACAGGATGTTTTATGTTGATGATCTGCAATTTAATGACACATTTTTTCCCAAGTTTATTTTTAAGACGTTTTATGAAAATGTTCAACACTTTTCATCATATTAAAGCACCGTAGCTGAAATTTAGGGCTTTTATTCAGTCCGTCCCAGTTTGTCCCGAGTTCTGAAACATTTTCACTACACGAAAGTAGCGTGTCTTTTTTTTACCACTAGCATGCAGAGAGGTGAGAGTCCAGTCGTGTATAAAACAGTCTTATTTTTTCTTTAGTCTTATTTCCATAACAACTAAACAAATAACAACAAAAATACAAGTTAGTTTCAGATATCTTGCTTCCAAAATCTTGCCTCGGGACGTCGTGCAAGTCGCTGAGATTTGGTCATTGTTCTCGCAAGATATTGGAAATTAGCATGACGTCATTTCAAGATGGCAGTAATCGTTCTTGTGAGACATGTGGATTACATGCAAAGTAAGTCGGGGTACCACTGTAGAAGACAAAACTCATTTTAATGAGTTACTATAGCAGTGATCACATATGGTTTAGCTGGTTTGATCCATGGTTGATTCAACTATATTCTAGTATTTTCTAATTAACCTAAAGCTATAAAGTGCAGGTTTCCAACGTGATCTGAAGATATATTTCTCCTATTGATGTGCTGAACAAGTCGAACCGTCCACTTGGTCCTCCATGTTCTTCCAGATGTTTCCCGCACGTGTATGACGCGTTGCGATTTTCGCCTTTCGCTTGTTTAACGAAGGACATCTGCAATTCCAGCATTTTAATTGGCTGCTTTTCAATAGATCTCAGAAGCGATAGCCGATTGGTCGGCGGGGGAGACTCATAGGACTAATGTCAATAATAAACTATTGCAGATTATCAAAAACGTTTATTAGATCGACGTCTGTTCTCCACGTCTGAGCAGATCTAGCACAGACAGTGAGGAGAACATCACAACACGTCACCGTAAAGTAAGTCTTCACAAGACGGAACAATGTGCTCTGTTTGCTCTGGTTTTACAAGCCATTAAGCGATAGTTATGGTCTGCTGAAGGGTCTTGTTCGTTTAGGGTGGGTTTAACGAGCACAGGATGTTTGTAGCCGTGAGGGACACGTGCAGCTCTTGTGGACCTGCTTGGCCAGTTATTATGTGTGTGGAAATCCTGGACCATCTCACCAAATGTACAGTTTTAGGACATCTCTGTTATTAAATGTACTTTTCCTATACAGGGTTAATGTAGTTTTTTTTTAATGGAAAAAAGAAACATTTGTTTACCTGTGTGTGTTAAATTTATACTCACATTTTTAGGCTAATTTGTAATCAAATTCATTTTGTAAATCTATGGTCACATGTAACTAATTCCTTTATGAGTGGTAATATTTTAAATAGGCAGAACAAATGATTTGTGTATATGTGTATTAAATTATTTTATGGTAAATGGTTTGATTTTATTTATTTATTCATTTTTTTTATTTTCAGTTCAAAATTTTTAGGCGAATTATACAAAGTCTATCTGTGATTACATGTATATGTATTTAGTTCTGTTATAAACGGTGATATTTTAATTAGATTTTTTTTTGGAGTGTGTGTGTGTATTAAATTAATTCTTAATAAATTATTGATTTGTTACTTCACAGATCTAGTTTTTTAGGCAAATGATGAATCATTTATTTTGGATACCTATGATTATATGTAACTGTAACTTTTAATTATACATATTTTTAAATTGACAGATTTTTGTGTACTTATTATATGTGTATGTCTGTATTGAATGAATTGATATTTTTTTTGTTTGTTTTTTTCACAGATCTATGTATTTAAAATAATTCATAAAGTTAAAAAAAGTTCATAGTTCATTCCTAACTGACCAGTTGAACGTTTTTTTTTTTTTTTTTTTTTTTTTTTTAATAAAGCTGGACTTAATATGCAGCACAAGTTTATCTAAAAAATACAATCCAAAAGTCAATTTTATCATATTCAGGATCACGATCGTGAACATTTAATCGTTTTTGCGACAGCACGTGCGTCAAGCCAGATTTTCCCCTATCAGAGCGAATCCCAGCAGGGATGTTCTACGTGCAAATCTGAATTCAATGAGCAGAGTTTTATGTGACTGTTCTTTCCCGCTTTTCCATCTGTGGTGGTATAAAAGTGAAACGACTCTTATATTTTAAGTTTCTTATTCCATTTTCTGCTGTGCTGGCTCTGAATGAACAACAGTTTTTCAATATCATCTCTTTATTAATATGATGTTTTCCTGCTTTTTCTTTTTTATAGATCACAGATGATGGGATCTTGATTCCACTTAAAGGTATTTACTACTTCTGATGGAAATGTGATCAATATTGATCTATTGATTCTTGTTATTTTTCCATTTCTATGGTCACAGATTTTTAAATAATTATTTTATTTATTATTATTATTATTATTATTATTATCATGTATTCCGAAAGTTATGATAATATTGGTTAGTTGTATTTTTTTATTTAAAGTTTTTTTTAATAATAATCACACAAACACAACTACAGTAACTTAAATCACCTAACTTTAATCATGCCACTGGTAATTTACAGTGTGTGTGTGTGTGTGTGTAGTACGGTATTAACAAACTGGCATTACTTGACGTGTGTGTGTGCGCGTGCGTGTGTGTGTGTGTGAGAGTGATTGAGCTGTGGCCATTAACGGATTTAATTCATTCAATCTGTTGCTTGTGTCGACCTGTGAAAACCAAACCAAATATATGTTCACGTATAAGTGTTATAAAGTGACTAAAATGTCACTAAATGTCAATAAATACGATAAAAAACAAGACACTTTGTTCCCGATAAGCATTTCTAAGCATTTATTTGCAATTAAAGAGCAAAAGTGTTTCTACTGCCCCCTATGGCACATAGTGGTAATGACAGGTAATTTGCTCATAGGAACAGGCGTCCAGGAGTCTGCAGAGCCGGGTGAACCTTCACCCGATTTCGTCCTAGGTGACGGCTCGCTTCAACTGTCTGTGACCCTCTCTTCCTCCTCTCGGCGTTTCGCCATTAAGACGGCTCAGATTAAGGGTCTATTTACGTCCGCGAGACTGAGCAAAAGCGAACCACCTTGTTTGCGTGATTCCCGTCACCGACACGTTACTGAATGTGCCCAGTGGTGTACGTGTGTGTTTGTTGCGTGTTAATGTGCATAAGATGCTTATAAAGGTTTCAGACAAGCGGCTCACTGCTCCTGGCTTTCTCGAGGCGTGGAATACACACACTCAACACTCGATTTCAGATGAAATGTAAATATACAAGGTGGATTATGTGATATTTTTTTGTTTTTGTTTTACAAAGTGTTATTTATTGCTGGCTGCATTCCAACGAAATCAGATGTGTACAATTTATTGGGAGAAAATAAAGCATCTTTTTTTTTCAACGAGTAGGCAGTGTTAAAAATGTTTTTACTTTTTAAACACGCAGATCAAATGAGAACAGCCGAGCCACTTTCTTTAAACTGTGTCATTTTACGAAATTAAAATTACCGTAAAAGTGTGTGTGTGTGTGTGTGTGTGTGTGTGTGTTAGGTACACAGGTAGGCAGGTAGGTAGGTAGGTGGGTGGGTGGATGGATGGATGGATAGATAGACTACGTTATTTTCGTAATATGCTTCTTGCTGAAAGTTTTCTATTTTGTGAAACCCTAAAAGTTGATAAATCTTTAAAATATGAGATAATATAATTTACAAAATTAATTTGATACAATTATCGCCAGAGTGAAAGTATCAT
Source organism: Paedocypris sp. Pulau Singkep (assembly GCA_017309775.1). Classification (NCBI taxonomy): domain Eukaryota; kingdom Metazoa; phylum Chordata; class Actinopteri; order Cypriniformes; genus Paedocypris; species Paedocypris sp. Pulau Singkep. The sequence goes on from MU204413.1 coordinate 6,268,920, forward strand.
GATTTTGCAGATCTGTGATTCATGCTGAGCTAAATATTTTGTAATATACATATAATATATATATATACTGTGCTGAATTAGCTAAATTGTGTTAATTTTGTTATATAAAAATACATTTTCTTGCTGAAATTATTCAATTTTGTAAAACTGTAAAATTCATCAAAAATTTAAAATATATGAAAATTTCATAGCGCTAGATTAAGTTGTTACAACTAATTCTAAAAATCCATGATTTCGCAAAATTGTAAAGTGAAATAAAAGACAAATGACTGTAGGGGTCAAATAGTAAAGAGGGGGTCCGCTGTTTCCTGAGAGCATTTTACTACTATAGTGAGATTAAGAAGTGACTCAAGCGAGAGTTTGAAAGCGCCGGACGTGTAAAACGTTTGGCCAGCGAGTTTATACGTCCCGTTTTCAGAAGAATGTGTGTCAAAGGAACACTGTGTCCTTCACGGGTTCCTGTACTTCTCAGAAAACCATTCATGTCTCACTACTGACGTCTTTACGTAATTTGCCGTAATTCCAGGTTCCCGAGAGGAAGATCAGATCACAGTCAGCGTAACCTGCTCCCAGCTGCTGGGCTACGGCCTGTGGGACGGCGTCTCCGCTCTTCTGTTCCTCATGGTGTCTGATGCTCAAGCCACACTTCTGCAGAAAGAGCTGTCTCCGCTCCACAACACACACTCTCCAGGTAAGAGCCAGTAGCGGTTAGTGTTTCATTTCCATTTCATTTTCATTTGTTCTTTTTTAGTGGTAATGTTAAACATATTCCACATTAAGAACAGGAGTAGGAAGAAGACTATGTCATTCTTGTCACAAACATAACATAAATGACAACCACAGATGGCAATTTCTATACTAACAAAACCAAACACAATTCAAATCATTTTCCACACATGTTGTGCTCACAGCGACACTTGAGTGTAGTGATACCGAGACATTTTTTGAGGTCGTTTTCCAAACAGTTCCAATACTGTACACCTCCAATGAAGTGTTTATGAAGTACTAGTGCTAAAGTACTAATACTACTAGTACTAATGAAGTACTAGTGTTTATCATACTTGTAGCTGCAAAGTACAAGTAACTTTATCATTTAATTATATTGCTTAATTTATTCATTTTCCTTAAATCAAATCTCTTTATTGTCACATCACCAATGCGTCTGAACACATTTCTTGCTCCTGATCGAATTCGGGTCATTTAATTTCAATTTCAAATAATCATATTGGTTTTTAAAATATTTTTACATTAAAAAGCATTTCAATTGAACTAAACATTTGGGTCCGTTTAACAAACAAACACGCACGCACACACACACACGCACACACACACACACACACACACACATTCAATACACGCTGACAGTCAAAACAAACACACACACACACACACACACACACACACACACAAGAAAACAAACACACACACACACACACACACACACACACACACACAGTTGATGCTGACAATTAAAACAAACACACACACAACATCTTTTAGTAACCAGTAAATAATTAAGGAAAAAAACATGAATGCATCACTTATGTATGTACGCGTACAGTATATATCACGTGTGTATAGGTAGTTAATTATTGGTTGTTGTGTTTTTCCTGTAGATCAAGCGTGTCCTTTCGTGCTGTTGGTGTTGGCGCAGCGGTTGGATGATTTGAAAGCAGCTCTGTTGGCGTCTCTAATGGATGCGATTGGCTTGCGTCACAGTACCGATGGTTTGCGAAACGCCTTGTCGATCACGGAAGGCCTGAGCACGTTACGCAGCCACCCGTGTGGTGGACACCTCCTGCGTCTCCTGGGACTAAACCAGGCCGTGGAAGCTTCTGGAAAGGTGGGTGCCATATTGCAGAGGTGTAAGGTACTTGAGTAAATGTTACTTCATTTAAGTATGTTTTTGGCTACTTCGTACTTGTACTGAGTATTAGAAATATAAGCAACTTTTACTCTCTACTCCACTGCATTTCTAGTTGAGTAACTGTACTTTTCACTCCACTACTTTTGAATTTGCACTTACAGTTACTCATTACTACTTGATTGTGCGCGACCAACCATAATCGATTTTTATCGCGGTTCATTTCTTGGGCGAACAAGGTGATTTTGCTTTTGGTAGTTTGCTGAAGATACTGGAAGCTGATAATCCACATGAACGTGAGTTAGAGGTGTGAATGTTTATCAGAATTTTAACAGTATTAAAGTGAATTTATTGTTAAGATTAACTATAGAGATCTTCCCTGACTTTACAATTGTATTGTAATGTTGCCAAGCTTAACATGGCAAAAACCACTGATTTCTTTTTATATATTTTAATCCATTATATGTGTTAGCTTAATTTTTTTGTGCAATGTGAATACCGCATTTTCTGGACTATAAGCCGCTACTTTTTTCATAGGTTTTGAACCATGCGGCTTATACAAAGGTGCGGCTATTCTGCAGATTTTTTGATAATGACGATAAATACAGTAGATACCGTTTATTTTCTCTTTTTTTTTCTGTCCCGTTTTAATCAGCAAAGTTGCTGCCGTGTTAAAATACAAGTTAGGAAAGAATCTATTTAGTTACACACAGGTACATTTACAATTCAAAATCGTTCATAGAGCGGCTGCGGCTTATATACAGGTGCGGCTTATAGTCCAGAAAATACGGTAAATGTAATTAATGTCTAGTGTTGGCAATGACTTAGAGTCACTGAGAATCACATCAAAGTCAGCTCGGAATTTTATTTATTTATTTTTTGCACATTTCAGTTTGATTGAGACTGACTTTTTGTTAATTTTGTTGTTAAACATGGAGGTGTTAAATTTCGTTTCTGTATTAGAAAATAAAGCCTCATGAATATAATTTTTTTGTTTTTGTTTTTTTTTTTTTTTTGACTAAATTCAGTACTTTAAGTTCTTTAACAATTCGATAAATTTCTACTTTGACTCAAGGCTATTTTACAGTGGTGACTTATTACTTGTATCGGAGTAACTTCTACAGTACGCATCCGTACTTTTACTCAAGTATAGTCTGGTACTCTTTACACCTCTGCCATATTGTCAAATGTTTATTCGGCTTGTACCTACAGATTTCGAGCTCAGCAAAAAAAATAGAAGAATATTCTAGAAGGAATGAGTTTTTCATAGTCCATAGTGGATGAAAGAAGTAAAAGAAAGAACGTGAGGTGATGAGCAAGCCCCTTGATTTACGTTCTTTTGTCAGTGGACTGAAGCGCGACCCGGTCCAGCCGTGGATGGGAACATGTGGCAGCTGTTTTGTTGGGCAGGAGATCCTGACGTCCAGTGCATTGTCAGTGCGGACGGGCTCCAAGCCTCCGTGTGACGCTGTTTATTCTTCTCTCGGTTGCCCTGGTGCCAGCTGGCCGCCGTAAAAGCGGACCACCATGTTCCCTTCTTCTGGTCAGGGAATTGAAGCGTCAGTGTCCATCACAGAACTGAAGCACGTGTAGTGTTCCTACGAGTGCTTGGAATCCTGGAGAATTTCAATCATGCGTCTTCAAGGCCTTAATAATGCTTGAGTTTGAAGTAAAGTGCTTGAAAATGCTTGAAATGATACAGTGGAATCCGGATAATTGCTCGTCCTCGGGACTGGATCAGAACTTAGGCGGTTCTCCCGCTCTGGGTCTGGTTTCACGCCACTTTTGATTCACAGATTCTGAGAGTGAGACAGAGAGAGAGACAGATAAAGTGAGTGTGTGAATAATCTATGATCCAGGTCTGATTAAAAGTGCAGAAAGCGGGAAGCATCAATACTTTTATTGTTGCAGTCTTCCCGACTTTGTTATACTTTGTTAAAGTAAAATACACTTTGCTAAAAATGGAGAAGCATGGCAGATGTCAAATTGTTGTTAAATAAAGTTTGAATATTTAGAAATATTTAGAAAGTTAGAAATTTTTCCTGTAATGTTAGTAAGGTCTGAAATGTAATGTCCATTTTTTTCCATCAATAACCAAAAACTTTCCCCCAAAATGATAATGTTTAATTTTGATTGTGTTTAGACATAGTTTTAAATATATATTTTACCACAACTGTATGGTGCTGGAAAAACCTGAACATGGACCTTGAAAGTGTTTGAAAAGTGCTTGAATTTGATCTTTCAGAAAGTGTTGGAACCCTGCACATGGCATCACTCTTCACATTTAGTGTCGCTTTCCAGATTGTGTTCTAGTCCATGGACTAATTCAGTCTGTTTGGTGATGGATGTAATTCATTCATGCTTTCAGCAGGGCTGTAATCCTCTCTTCCACAACACTCCAGCGGCGTACCGCATCTCTCCCTGGTTTTTCAGGCACAAAGTAAAAAAAAAAACTAAAATTTCTGGCTAAATAGTTAAAATACTTAAAATACTTAGTTCCTTCTTTTAACAAACCTTACTTGTGACCCATCAGTTCAATATCGTTTTACTTGAATAATAGATTACAAAAAATTCTGAGTGATTGACTGACTTGGAACTCACAAGTCCCAGAAACCTCAGCGGTTCCCATGAGCCTTTGCACTTCTGCTCCGACACTTTTGCATGCTTGTGATCTTTGTTTTTAGCCAAAAAAGGGCCGCTTACATTTACATATTTGAAATATGCTCTATATAAGCCCCAGAGTTTTTCGGGATGTAAAATTGGGGCACAAATGGGCGCTTATCTTTATATATTTGAAATATGCGTCCAAGTTTTTAAGCGTCTAAAATTCGAGGAAAGTGGGCACTCATATTTACATATTGGAAATATACACCTGAATTTTTAAGCGTCTAAAATTGGGGAAAAATGGGCGCTTATATTTACAAATGTGAAATATTCGGCCAATTTTTAAGAGTCTAAAATTTGGGGAAAATGAGTGCTTATATTTACATATTTGAAATATGCGGCCAATGGTGCCCAAGTTTTTAAGTGTCTAAAAACTGGTGCTTAAATTGACATATTTTAAGTATGCGCCCAAGTTTTTAAGCGTCTAAAATCGGGGGTAAAATGTCCGCTTCTATTTGCATATTTGAAATATGCGACCAATTTTTAAAGCGTCTAAAATTGGGGAAAAATGGACGCCTATATTTACATATTTGAAATATCGACCAAGTTTTAAGGCGTCTAAAGTTGGAGGGAAAGGGGGTGGTGGGCGCTTATATTTGTTTAAATACGGTATGTGCTTTTAGTTGGCGTGAATGAGTGGTTACACTGCGTGGTCTGATCCAGTTTACCTTATCCCATCAGAACAGCGCCGGCGGTATCGACACCACTGAGGGAAATGTCCGGAGAGCCCTCCGCAGTCACAGCGGACAGCAGAGCTTGACACGCAGGTACAGTCCCTGACCACTGACCACACCTGTGCTCCCAACACTGTATTATCAAGGACACATTTACCGTAAAACCTCTAATAGAACGCCATGGTGGTCTAATTTTCAACTCTTTTGTCAGAGGGGCGCTCTATTAGAGAATAAAAACTGAACAATAACGCAAAAAAACTGCACAAAAACACGTTTATGTTTACTGACAATAACTAAACAATTGTTTAAAATATTGTTGACTGAACAATAATAAAAATCAAAATTAATGTGTGCTGGCGTCACAGCGCATGTGTTCTCGTCCAATGATAATACAATATTTTAGAAAGCAATGATGCTCTTCTCCCATCGATAAATATGCATATTAAAGGGTGGCAGCCTGTTTTTCAACTCTTTTGTTAGGGGGCGCTCTATTAGAGGGGGCGTTCTATTAGAGGTTTTACGGTATTTGTTGTATTAATGCTGTATTTTCCGGACTATAAAGCGCAATGGATTTTAAGGTGCACCACTGATAAATGACCATTTCCTTATCTTTTTTTTTTTTTTTTTTTTTATCACATAAGCCTTTTCTTTTTCGGAATGTAAGATGCACACTCAAACTAATAGTCGTTTTTTTCAAACTCAAAATCTTCCAAATTCATGAACGCATGTTTTTGGAGGAAACTGGACACCCGCTGGAAACCAACGCAAGCACATGGAAAATAATACTAATAATGTATTTTATTTATAGGACGCTTTACATTTGCGCGTCAATCTAAAGCGCAGAAAGACTGACTGGATTTCGAACTTGTTTTCATTATTAGACATAATATTTTAAAAACATATCTCCATTTTAAAGTGAGTGGAACACAGGAACTAAAATCTTGCACTACGAAAAATAAGAACAGCAAAATAAAGCAAAAAACATGAATTTCTGAAAAGTCGGTAACTTACAATTAAACTCAAGTCAACTTTATTGCAAAGGCCTTAAAAAAACTGCAGGCTGAGCAGATTGCTTAACAATCTAAAATGAAAGAATAGAACAAAATAAAAAGGTACAATCACAATAAAATTACCAAAAACATATTTAAATAAAATTAAAAATCCCACTCAGCGTTCACAGAATAATTTTCCGTTGCTAGCCAACCAGACTATCTTTATCAAAACGATTCTTCTTCAATACCTAATAAACATTTTATTTAACGTTTTCTTATTTTATTTAGTTATGTATTTATTTTTCAGACTGATCCAGTACCCTCCACCTCCATCTAGAGGAGGCATTACGGTTTCCACCGAGGACCTGGACTGTCTGAAGGACGGCGAGTTCCTCAACGATGTCATCATCGACTTCTACCTCAAGTGAGTCTATATTTTGCTGAAGTACGTAAGCTTTTTACCACCATGGTTCCATCTTATTTCAGGTATCTTCTTTTGGAGAGAGCAGACAGAAAAATGGCGGAAAAGTCTCATATCTTCAGCAGCTTTTTCTACAAGCAGTTGACGCGAAAAGACGCTAGCAACCCAGAGGAAGCTGGAACCAAGTAAGTCACAATAACGATATTTTTAGTAATTTTGTAGTGTCCCGCTTATTACTGTAATTAGTAGTGAGATCAAAACCTCACTCATTTTTTAAAATACTACGAAAATGCATTTCGGAAACAGCAAAGCGACTTTTTCATGCTGCTAAAAATTCCACAGTCTGTGAAAGAAGACGGAGTGAAACTGACAGGAAATGAGAGCTAAGAATTCAGAATTACCGTAATTCTCGGACTATAGGGCGCACTTAAAATCTGCCAAAAAGTTTAGAAAATTACTGAAGGCATTATAATCTGAGTCTTTTACTGTACTAAAAATGTTTACTGAATCAACGTAATTTTGACTCGGGCACACTTAAATTCCACCAAAAAGTAAAAAAATTGACCATGCACCATATAGTCTGAAAAATAATGTACTTCTTATTGCTAAAAATTAATAAAAAAAAAATATTAGAGCTGAGAATTCAGAATTACTTTAAAGACGCACTTAAAATCCGCCAAAAAAGAAAAAAAAAAAACGAGAAAAAAAATTAAAAAAAATTATTCTTATGTGAAAAATTTTAAAAATATATATTAGAACTTCAATTAGACCACTAGAACTTCTAGAACTAGCCAAGACAATTGACTTTATCATTCAAGTAAAACGATATCAAAATTATACAAGTAATTATACAAATTATACGAGTCACAAGTTAGGTGTGGTAAATAAAGAAAAAGTAGTATGTTTAGTAGAATATTAACGTAATTGAACCAGAAATGTAAAAAAACATTTTTTATTTTGAATTTTTATTTTGTGCCTAAAAAATCAGCAGGGTGCTTATATTCGCATAAATATGGTAATTCTTTTTTTTTATTTGCAAAATGTACGGCTGTGCAGATATGTGTTGTAATAACACTTGCGTGGCTTGTCCTGCAGAGCCAGGTACAGACGCCATCAGAGAGTGAAAACGTGGACCCGTCATGTGGACATCTTCAGCAAGGATTACATCTTCATCCCGGTGAATCACGAGTGAGTCTCCAGGCACACAGAGTATTATTAAATGCTTTCATTTATTTATTTTACTTAGAAAAAGACGGTTTTATCGGCTAAGCTTGGCACACGATTTTGACATGGACGTATTATTCTGGCATCTTCATGAAGCTGGTCTGATGTTTGGAGAGGTCAGGAAGACCTGCGCTTTGCTCATCTACGCAAACTGAGACCAGCGTACGATGCTGGATTGGTTTTTATGGAGACCAGAATAAATCAGTAAAACGAGATCAAATGAGCTTCAGATGCCAAACTCCAAAGCGTGTTCTCGGCGAAAACGTGCAGGGAACTCCAACATGGTACTTGATGTTCTCATAAAAGCACGGAGCTCAGGAGAACCCACAAAACGCATTGATTTACAAGCTTGTAATTGACCGTTGTTTTGAACGAAAAGTACAATTGTTACAATTTACGTTGAAAGTATATTGTCAAATTTATTGAAAATGTTTAACCCGCGACGAAAACTCATCGTGATATAGGACATCTGGGTCAATTTTGTTTTTCGATAGATATAAATTTAGTAGGGATAGTGAGTTGAAAAAAAAATGTAATAAATAGACATTTAAAAGTGAATCATTAATACAAAATATTTTTGGAAAAGACAAAAATAGAAAATATTTTTGTTTTGGATTGGAACAAAATAGAATTTCATTGTTTTTAAAAGACATTCCACAGAGAAACGTGGATATAACAATATACATAATATGAAAAAAAATATATGTAATATTTAAATTAAAATACTAAAGTTTGTTCTACAGTATCGTACAATAATAAGAAATTCTTTATTCATGCCCTTGGGAAAATTCTCTTTTGTTTCATACACTCACAACTTTGATCATGACAAAAGTATGAATAAAATGTGAAAAATAGCATAAAAAAAGCTCTAAACAAAAATAGTTGCCTATGTTATGAAATACAAGATGCATAATGTATATATGTGCAATTTTTACAGCAACAGTAGTATCTACAATAATATAGTAAATACAGTAATTTTCTTGAGTGAACAATTGTATGTAAAGATTCCCGTGAATTTGAATGACTTCAAATAAAAAAAAATAAACTCAAAACAAAAATAGTTGCCTATATTATCAATTTCCATAAAATATACTTACAGTGGTATCTACAATAATACAGTAAATACAGACATTTCCTTAGAGTTAACATTTAAAGAGTGAACAAGAATTGTACGCAAATTCCCGTGATTTTGAGTGACTTCATAGACACACGTGTTTCTTCTTTAAATATGGATAAACAAGTGCAACGTAAAAGCTTTCTACTCAGACTTTTATTTTGTAAAGTAAGCAAAGTTGATTCCTCACGATGGCTGACTTTTGGTTGTCCAGAGCGCACTGGTATCTAGTGGTGATCTGTTTTCCTGGTTTGGAGCAGCCAGAAGTGCAGCAGAATCCTGGGAAACGATTGACAGGTTAACGTTAGCAATGCAAATTTACTCTGAATGCAAATGAGGATGTTTAGGAAATATTTAACATGTTTTTAATTTGTCTTTTTTTAGGAACGTCCCTGAATTCAACAGGAAACAGAAATGTCACGGTCCATAAATCGGACAACATGCCGGTAATTTCCCTGACTGTAATATGTATTTATTGATAATCTAGCTGATATTATTCAACATTTTTGAGAAAAGTTGCTGGAGTTGTGTATTTCTTATACTATGTAACATATAGTAATGGAATTATTGATTCATTTGGATTAACCCATGTTGAGTTATATTATTCTATTACTGTATATAACAAAATCAGAGAAGTTTGATATTTAACTAGTTTGTGGTATTTAAGAAGGATATATGTGATTTCACTTTACACTGAGATTCCAACTCAGGGTCTTTGACGTTTCTCATTTGGAAAGATCTGAAGAAGAACTGATGAAATCACACAAGATTGTGATGATTAAGCTTGACTGTTGGTTTTTGTGTGTTGTAGATGTGCACAGAGCTCCACTGCACAAGAGACACCGTCTGCAGGAGGTACTTCAGCTTAATGCTTGACAGACAGAAAGAAAGAGAGAGAGAGAGACAGACAGACCAAGAGAGATATAGACAGGCTGACAGACAAGAGATAGACAGAGATAAACACGACAGACAGACAGATGAGCGAGCAAGAGAGAGAGAGACGGACAGACAGTTGGACAGACAGAGAGAGAGAGAGAGAGAGAGAGAGAGAAAATAGACAGACAGAGAGATAGACGCATAAAAAAATAGACAGACAGAGAGATAGACGCACAAAAAAATAGACAGAGAGATAGACGGACAAAAAGATAGACTGACAGAGATGTTTTTTTTGTTTATTTAGACGTGTTATTAGTACAATGTTATTAGTATAATTGTTAATAGAAGTTGTAATGATACAGATGACAAAGATGAGTCCAATTGAACTTTAAAAGTGTAAAAGTCACATCATAGCCACATTAAAGTGTAGAGTGATTTGAGTGGTGGGTTAGATCTGTGCAGTAACGGTCTTGTGTGATTCCAGGCCTTGTATCCTGGTGATGGATTCTCTCAAACTGTCCAGCCACAACCGGATCTACACGCTGCTGCGCGAGTGAGTGTCTGTCTGTAGCCTTCATCATAGGGATTTTTCATTCCATTATTTCCCTAAGAGGAACCTAGTACTGGGACTGAAAAACGTTTACAAATTGTATAAATGCTAAAACTGTCACTTTTTACCAATAGTTTACTGGTTATGCTGTTTGTATCCAGATGGATGGAAAGATAGCTAGGACATTCAGACAGACAGACAGGTAAAGCAATGGATAGGAGGGCAGGTATGCAGATAGACTGGCAAACAAACAGTGAGAGAAAGACAGATAGATGGGCAAACAGACAAATAGTGAGAGACAGACAGGCAAACAGACGAGTAATGAGAGACAGACAGACAGACAGACAGACAGAGGGGTAGAGAGAGACAGACAGAGGGGTAGAGAGAGACAGACAGA
>MU204413.1:6279720-6334153 GCA_017309775.1 Paedocypris sp. Pulau Singkep
CAATGAAGCACAAGTACAAATACTCTGCTCAGTGTTTCAATGTCAAAATACTTTTTTACAGTTTCTTTACGCGTCGCACTTTTTCTTTAAAGAATCAATTGTATTATACTAGTACTGTCAAACGATTCAATTTTTTAACTAGTTAATCGCACTTCCCCGACCAAATTAATCGCGATTAATTGCAAATAATAATAATAATTTCTTGTTAATAATGAGTATAGAATCTTGTAATATTGAATAGTGAAGTGTAAAATATAAATGAATGTAAACTGAACACAAAATAAACACTTGTTTAAATACTGCAATATACCATTTTTGACTAAAGAAAACAATAGGTTTTCTTAATGATTTTTTTAATGTTAAAAATAGACAACGTATTTGTATATTTGTGTGGCAAAAGCATATCACACATTATTAACTAAAGGAACAAAACGGCGATACATATTCATATCAATAGGAGCAAAGCGCTGACTTTCAAAGTTGAAAGTCGACTGAAAAATTGCTGTCCTCGTTTCCGTTACAGTATTTATCAATTTGTGAATGGTTTTGAAGTGAAACTAAAAAACGGAAGTGCGATTAATGGCGTCAATAAAATTTGACGCGATTAAACACAGTTAATTAATCACATGAGTTAACGCGTTAACTTTGACAGCCCTATATTATACATAAGTGTACATATTGTATACTTACAAAATGTACAAAAATATTGCGTGAATTTATTGGGACTTTATTGGGATTGTGAATTTAAAAGTTTAAAGCTTATATTTTTGATACTCCACACAAGTATAAAGTAGCCAAAATATTAATAAGTAAAAAATATTTGCAAAATGTACAAAACATTTTTTAAAGTGTACTCAAGTACTTTCCACTGCTGCTAAATTCCCCTCACTAAACAACAATAATTCTATTTTACCCAGAATCCTGTGGTGCACTTTGATCTCCCTCTACGATTGGAGCACTGGTTTCCACGGCAGCAGGTGCGGAGGAAGAGGGAGGAGCTACGGGCGCTGGTGCTGCAGCTGTACCGGATACAGGGGGGCGGGGCTAACTAGACCGTTCTATTCCAATGACCAAAATTGCATTGTTATTTATTTACTTTGTATTGATTATTTAAAAGTAAGAATTTAAATAATTGTATATTTTTTATTAAAGCCACTTTAAACATAACATTGTTGGGATTTTTTTATGAAAAAATTATTTGTTGATTTAAAAAAACAACAACACTTCTTTGCGAAGCTGTTCTTGTAAAATAGGTAAATGTAAAAAAGATAAATGTAAGTGCTCATGTATATCTGTAGATAACATGTATATCTGTAGATATCGGACTATGAATTTCTGACATAAAAAAGGTCACATATTTATTTAGACCTGCTGTAATATGACCAGAATCTTCCGCATGATGCCTACGAAGTTTGGAGGCCCTAGAAAACAAGTTTAAAATATGGTACAAGATAACAACAAAATAAAAGTACCCTTAATAAAAGTACACTTTTTCTTCCCTAAAACTGAGGGGGAAAAGTTGGTGCGTCTTACACGGCGAATGCAGAAATACATACATATGATTTACAGCAAATCATACGCGGAGCGGAGCGCGGTCAACGCCATAGTACACCCGCCGGTGCGCGCTGACGTTAACTTATATACAGTTGATTTAAAATATTTTACTACAGTATTTGGTTCAGAATCTTTTTTTTCTAGATTTTCCTCCTTTAAAATTGTTTATCTGCCGGTGCGTCTTATATGGCGAAAAATACGGTAAATTCGTAGGAGAAACGAAGGAGGAGTTGAAGGAGAGCAAAGTTTTAGAGCCGCTAAAATTGGGAAAAAAATTGGGTGCTCATATTCGCGTAAATATGGTATGTTTATTCACGGCAAATATGTTTTTATATCGGAGAAAAAAAAACGTTTCCTTTTTAAAACCAGGCACATTTCCACAATAGAGTATTTTTTAAAAAGTAGTTTGGGCTACTAACGAGAGGACGGAGTGTCTTTAGCACACGTGTGAATCTCCATACGTTGGAATGGCGTATTGTGCTTCTTAAGACCCAGTTGGAAAGCTGGTGGACTTTGGCGGGTTTGTGAATTGAGCAGATGGGTGTAGTTGGAAGGGGAATGGGATTAGTGCAGGTCACTCACTGGGTGTCTTCTCTTTCTCGGGTTTAACCCCGACAGCTCCCGTGGGGACTCATCGTCTCTTAGATTATACCTCCCATACAAAGCAATGAAAAATCAACATGTCTGATTCATCTTAAAAACGTAATGACGCAAATCAATGGCGGTGTAAGGGACTAGTAATCTTAAACTCCACCAGCGAGGAAGGTGTCGGTGGATTTAGGTTCTTTGGCTTTGCTCTAATTAAGACTGACAATGGAAGTGGTCAGACCCTGAGCCAATCTAAGGGTCCGGCCGACGCAACTTTACACTTTATCGATGCAGATTAGTTGATCTGAGCTAGACAGCGAGATTAGAAGCAAATTAAGTCCTGAGTAAAGATGCACACGGCCCTGCTAACCTACTTCTGTCCCTTTATAATCTACTCAGTGGTGCTTTTTGGTTCATTGATGGGCAAATATGTTTTTCATCGGATAGAGTGGTTTCCATTTCAAACTGGGCACATTTCAACTATAGATTCCTTTTTAAAAAGTAGTTTAAGCAGCGACAGCTATAATAAGAGGACGGATTGTCTTTTCCATACGTGTGAATTTCCATGTTGAAATGTCGGAGTTGTGGTTGACACGAGTCTTTACTTTCTTTTTCCTAGATCTTTTAATCTGGACAGCCGCGGATGCGCGGGGAAAGCCAAAGTTAGCTGTTAGCTTACACAACTTCCTGCTCAAGCTGGAGCTGTGCTGTCGCTCTATTCTAGGAACGCTTCTTCACTCTAAAAGGACTGTGAAAACTAAACAAGTCCGCTATTATCTTTTATATTAAACTGTAAAGGTAATGCACACGCTAATAACCTTTTCGGTAGGTATACTTGATCCAAGATGTAAAATTATACCAATATTATTGATACTTTTGATGGAATGTTTTTGTCAAACTGAGTTGTAAACGGCATTATGTTCAAAATATGACAAAAATTGCCTATTTTTTCTTCAATCCATAACTAACTGTAATTTTGTCATTTTAATTTAATTTTATAAGAAAATATGTACTAAAACAGACAATAATACGAATAAACTCAGCAGGTCATAAAATAAAATATATCAAAACATATGAAACATGATAAATTACATTTGCTTCAAAGTTCCTCATTTAGTTTTAGTTTTGCAAAAATTGAATTCATAACTATATTTTGCAAGTGACAATTCTATTGGCGTCTTTGTTTTGACTGTTTGTTATGTTTTTGTTCAAATGTGTTTCTTTTCTTCACAACAAATAATACGTATATAAAATCAAAAGTAAAGAGTTGTAAAACTGTCGGCTCGAACAATTATGATGTCATTGCAGTTCATTTCTGACAACGCATTTAATTCAATAATGCATTAAATAGTTTGTGCATCTAATATCATAATTGAGACTTTAATTGTGACTTAAATCGAGTTACCAAAATGTCAGTTTTGTCATCTCAATGTTATTTTAATACAGTGTTCTTTCAGATTTCATTTAAAATTCCTAGATATATCTGTTCCGACAATAAAGCCCAAAAATCAAGCACAAAAATATTATCCATCTCCTGTTTGTCTCGAGTGATTCTCCTGAAAGTGAAGATCTATCATCAGCCCACAATAATGAGCGTTCACAGTCTTCTGATGGAAAAACCCAACGGCGAGTAAAAGCCTCTGGTTTATTAACTCACTGCAGGACCAGGCCATAAATGATCATCTCCACATCCCGAGCAACCCTGCAGCTCCACCAGAAACCAATATCACTGACTTCTCCACAAGCTTCCCCAGAAGAATTAACAAATAGGATTAAGGAGCAAGAAAAATCTTCCATCTGCTAAGCCGCATGGGGAGACGTCAGCTCAGACCTCTGAGCAGCGAGTGGAGGATGTTCTGACCGTTCACTTCAACCCTCCGTGACTTTTGGGGATCTGAGGAGAGATGCCCAAATTACAGCTGTCCGTCAAATAACAAAAAAAAACACCCACTTAAAAATGCCCGATCTACCTTTAAAGCTCTGGACTCTGATGGTCCTGACCGCTCACTTTGGTGCATGTTCTGGTAAGTATCTGCGGAAGGTTCTACAAACTGATTTTTTTTTTTTTTTTTTTTTTTTTAATCAAGCTGGTGATCTTGTTCTGCTTGGTCAGATGGAACTAGTGGAACTCGTGAGGATTACTCACCAAGTGGACATACATCACTTCTCCACGGCGATGGAGACTCCACAGATTTGTTGGTTCCTCTGGAAGTGAAGACTTTGGCCGACGGGTCTGCGGAGGAAAAACCGGCTTTGACCAGACGTAGAAGAGACCTGCTGTTCCCCAACGGAGTTAAGATGTGCTCGCACGAGACGGCACAACAGGCGCTGAAGAATCATCTACACTACTTTCACCTACGAGGTAAGAGAGAAGGAATTGCAAATGTTGGGGTGTGAAAAGTCACTTGGAGAATTAAAAAAACAATCAGATTTACTGTAAATATATACGTATATAGTGTATTTTTGTGGGTGCATATTTAGTGTATGAAGTATAGAAGAAGGTAAAATATTTAGATATAATTTCTAATCACCACTAATTTACGTATCTTTTCTGCATTGGAATTTCTAATCTATTCTATTACATGTATATATAGATGTGCAGAATTTGGGCAAACACGATGAGTAAAACCAAAAGCACATTTGTATGGAGTATGAATATGATACAAATCAAATGCACGTTAATGAAATGTAGGTTTCTTTAAGTAAATGTGGGCGTTTTGCTCAGACAATCCCTTGAAGGTCAGACAAGGACAGAGTCACTGAAGTAATGTCTGTCTCGCTTGACCTTTCATGCTCTAAGCTCCGCCCCTTCGGCGGGGATTGGCGGTAGATTGCAGACTGTGCAATTCATCGAAATCGCAAAATAAAGTAAAACATGCGCAATTTTAGCATTTGCACTTGTAATTCTCACAAGACTGAGATATATTTTCATGAATAATGAACAGTATTTATCTGTTCTTAGGAGCGTGGTAAAGTTGCTGTGACGTCTCACACACAGATTACAACAAATCTAGTTAAACAAATAAAACAGAAATTAAAGGATAATTAAACACTATTACCCAAATCACAACTTGGATGAAATTTGGATAATTCACAAACTCCAAGAAAAAATAATCAGATTTTGATTGTAACGTGTAACATGTTGCTGAGCCCGTTTGTTTATTATTTTAATTTTTGCAATGGGTTTTGATTGCTTTACCAACTCAGAGTGGGGTATGTGTGTGTGTGTGTGTGTGTGTGTGTGTGTGTGTGATTTAAATTGATGCTGTAAATTAACTGTAATCACAAAAATTAGCAGTAAGATATTTGTATTGTACTGAATATTGACATTTAGCTATGAAAAATTCTGCGCTGCAATTTCAAACTATTTTCAGTTATTTTCCAGTTCAGTTTTCAGAGTTTATCAATATATAAACCCTAAACTCTGTATTGAACTCTGCATCATGAATAACAGCTGCACGATTGACAATAATTGAATTGAAAAATCCTTTATTAGTCCCACAGCGGGGAAATTTCACAATGTCCTAATGACATGTCCACAATGACATAACTTGTCCTAGGTTCTCTGTTTGGTTAAAACCAATTTAATTTGATAGATAAATTCAACTGATATGTAGTAACTTCAAGAGTCATCAACAAATAAACACTATTTCATTCAGATGGTCATAACTCTCATATCAGAGTCACCACTCTTAAAACATGCAATACATTTTCACTTCAGTGTTCTGGACGAGTCAAAAAACCAGCCAAATGTATTTAAAAGGTCTTCCTGATCACATGACCGCGACCGCCAATCAGCTGCAAGAGCCACGCTGTGCAGAATAGTATTTTAATAGGAGACGTCTGTGTTTCTCACATGAAGGCGACAGTGTATTTTCAGCTGAATTATCCTTACGTATTTGTGAAAACTATTCTTGCTTCGAAATGATAGTTTGCTTTAGACTTGTGCACCAGCGTTTTGTTCCGAAGCTTTCATAGAAAAACGTTTGCTACGCAGCTGAAATTATCCACTCAAATTATCCAGTCAAAATGTATTAATATCTAAATATTACAAACACAGCTGCTTTGGGACGATTTGCGACTGTGAAAGGCACATTGTAAATGCAAAAAAACGGGATCTACTGTATTTGAATTAAGCGTCCATCCAAAGTGCAAACAAATGTTATTATGCTACCTACAAAATGATAGCGTTACCAAATCAAATTAAAGTGAAATTAAATTTGCAGGGACATGCTTTATCACAAATGTTCATTTCAGTTGTATGCGTACAAAAACATTGCATGACAAGATTTTAAATGAATCTTTACTTTTATTATTTAAGATTTATTTTAAATCTGTACGGCTCGGTACCATTACAATAGTGGTTATGCCACGTCATACCATGTATTTGTGTGTGTGTGACAAATAAATCATTAATAATGATTTCATTTGCTGTACTATTTTTGGACGTTATCCAATCACAGCTCCGCAACAAATTATGAAGATTGTTCTGCACTTCATGTTTACTAGATGTGACGTAATATATTTGAAGCTAAATAATTGCCTCAATAATGTTACAACTGTAATGTAAAGATAAATCTTATTCTTTTTTCAACGATTTGCTTTGTGTTCGCCATAGTGTGCCAGGAGACGGTGTGGGAGGCTTTCAAGATCTTCTGGGATCGGTTGCCAGAGAAAGACGAGTACCAGTTCTGGGTGAAAAGATGTCAAAACGGTAGCGCCAGCGTGACTGACATCGGCCAGAGCTTTAGTCAGTCTGCCGAGCATCTTGCTATGATTACAACTGTAAGTAAAAATAAAAAAAAAACAAGAAGACCTATCAAGAACTTGAAACATTTCACTCTTTGTATTTTTCAGAGGATAGGAATGACTTCAGTGACATCAAGGTGAGAAAAGCTACCAGACACAGCCGCTTCTAATAACACTAATATGCTAAGATTTTTGCTACAAGTGCTTTCAGCTTCTAGATGTAGCCTGATAAAAAAATAACACACTGTTTTCTACTGTTGATAAAGTAAATCTAATCAACGCAATCGATGTATTTGTTCTACATTAGTGTGCCTACCAGCCCTTGGCAACCCGAATGCAGGTAGGATCTTTGCCCTTAGCTTACAGGCTACCGACATATGGGCACAAACAAGTAAAAAGTGGACTGGTTCACATTTTAGTACGGCACATTTGATTTTAACTATAAATTGACAAAGTTAGAAAATGTCTACAACATTTTCTAGTCGTTGAAAATGTACTAAAATGGACTCAATCGCCAAACTGCTAGCCAGAAATACGTTTTAGTTCGTGCTAAAGCCAATTTTAGCTATTAGCATTAGCGGCATAGCATCAGACACCAGTTAGACACATAGGTATATAATA
Source organism: Paedocypris sp. Pulau Singkep (assembly GCA_017309775.1). Lineage (NCBI taxonomy): Eukaryota > Metazoa > Chordata > Actinopteri > Cypriniformes > Paedocypris > Paedocypris sp. Pulau Singkep. The sequence continues at coordinate 6,287,233 of MU204413.1, forward strand.
AAAGTAGTCCAAGTGAACACATAAAGGTTTATATTTCCTCTCACATTATCTTTCTCATATATTCTCTCTCACAGGCACCAGACGACTTCGACTACCTTGTCAACACAGACGAATATAATCACGACTGAAAAAGGTAAAAAAAAAACGTTTGTAAACTGAATTTACAGTATTTCGCATACTGAGTTTAAAAGCCACGGTATTATTACTTTTACAGCAGACCAGTGATGTTTATTTTGGTCAAGCCGTTATTAATGTGTAGTTACTGTCTGCATCAGGCTTAGCGGTTAAATCAGAGACCTACTGCTCCCTGACTCAGGATGTACAGTAAATAGACTTTAATCCGTTTAATGTGCTCAGTGACTGTAAGTGAAAAGGTGGCGGGATCCTCAGCCATTGTGGTATTTAATTGTAAATAATTTACTGAGTATTTGTACAGGCTGAAAAATGACCACAGAAGCTATTTTTTACTCAAGTCTTTAGTTCTTTCTCTTCTGATACAGCCAATGAGCAGCTTCTGGAGGCTAATACAGACTCAGTTGAAGTTACACAAAAACCAGAGACCACTACTGCCACCATCATCGAAGAATTTTCTGGAAAAATCACTCAAACACAAGTGGAACTTATCACTGAGGCCCCAGAAATGATTAATGATCTAGATGCCACTGAAGGTCTCGTCAAGACAATGGATGCTGAGGTTGATCTAATCACTGAGGATTTATCAGCAAATGGTAAAACGCTTGAAGATTCTACAACTGCAACCATCAGCAAATCCTTGGAAACACACACTGACTTCGCCAGTCAATTCACTGAAGGTTCAACCATAAATGGCGAACTGAAAATGGAAGGGGACGCTACCACAGGTTCTTCTGTAGGCACGGTGGCTGTTAGCCCCGAAAGTGGTGAGCTCAATTCCAAGTCTGTGTTAGTGACTACAGAGAAAACTCTAGAAGAGCATTCCACAGTCAGGTTTGATTTTCTCACCACAACCTCTTATAGCTCATCTGGAGCTAGCATAACTAATCCCACTTTATTCCCAAGTAAATATGCAGAAGACGATCTGGAAGTGTCTCATGGTGTCACCGAAGGTCCTGAGATGGTAGATGTAGCCACCAAACGTTTAAATATCAATGTCGTCTCTGAACAAATGATCACAAGTAGACCTCCAGAAGATTCTACATTAGACCATCACTTACCTGCAACCTCCCAGAGCTCACTAGAAATCAGTACCACCGCTCCAACAGCGGACATCACTGAATACAAACACGATTTACATCCAGAAACCAAAGTGGTGGAAGGGTTGGATATTACAATGGGGCTATTTAACACAGCAGATGTCGGTATTTATCATGAAGAGGTCTTCACCGAGTCTACAGCAGTGACTACTGAAAGCTCTCCTAGAGATTATTCTTCAGAAATATTTAAGTATATTCCAACGTCCATTGAAGACTCTCACGGGATCATTTCAGAAACGACCACAGAACCCAGAAGTGCTACAAAATCACTTTCGGATTTAGAAACTGATCTGAAGTCGGAACAAAACACTACTGACACTCCAGTTGGAAGTTCGTATGCTACTATGTCGTATGAAGGCGACTATCTTGTCTCGGAATCCATGTTGGAGGTGACCGAGAAACCTCTAGAAGACTCCACTTTGGAAATAATTGACTCTCGACCAGATTCTTTCACAACCACAACTCGTTCACCAGAAGTAAGAACTACCTTTTCCACAGACTTTGGTGAAGACCTAATGGATTTGGAGATGGTTGAGAGTGGAACTCGAAAATTTGACTCTACTACTAGACACAACTTGGGTGATGTTGGGACAAAGTTGCCAGTGACTGAGGGACGTCCAGTTGATGACACTTTTGAGACTTTACAAGACACTCGTACATACAGTCCCAGAACAGCCACTACAATGACCAAACTTGAGGTGGAGCAAGACATGACCAGAGGGTCAATAGATGGCACCACTGAACAAACTCAATCTGCTTTAACCACAGCTACACCTTTGGCCACTGTTGGAACCTCTGTAGTGCCCATGATAGATATCTCCACAAGTTCTCTGATTACGTCACCAAAGGATCCAGTACATACAACTACTGAACTTCCAAGGTTTTCATTCAGTACAATCATGGATGCATCACCTGAAGTTCTGACAGATGAGCAGTTTGTCGAAACCACTTTTATAACCACGGTGGAGGAAAGTCTAATGACTACGTCTCAGTTGACCCTAGATAGAGAAGTTCAAACCGAAGCCCATGGTCATTTGGAAATTACTACTAAAGGCCTTTTAGATGAAACGCAAGATGTTGATGAAGGGAAGCCTGAAACGCCCAGACTAACCACCGTTACCTTCAAAGAAGGACTTGATTCTTCAGTCACAGAAAGAATCTCCACAGCTAGTGAGGAAATAAGTGAAACAGTAAAGCCTATTGAGATGACTACAGAATTTGGAACCAAATTCGACAAAGATCACGATATTGGGAGGGACACTACTATCATAAGTCTAGACGACTTCATCTTGGGAGAATCTTTAGAAGGAAGTGGCGGGTCTTCAGAAACAGCAAGGACAGTAGAAACGTCTACTATGATCACACTTGACGATATTTCTGAAGGCGCTACTCCTGAAACTGAAATTCTGCAGTTTGAAACCAAAAGCACGATTGGCGAATTTGACGAACACGGAAACGTTGGCGAAGAGACACTTTTTGATCTTTTTGAAGACTCGAGTCCAGAATACATGGTTGTTCAAGTGGGAAAGGACAAACCGACAACTGTTGACAACGGTGAGATTACACGTCCCTCGATGACTATGCCAAAGGAAGATATAAGTCATGTGACGACAACTCAGGGAACCATAGTCTTAAAAGAAGACGCCACGACAAATGGGTTCCAGATAACATCTCAGACACCTTTGCTGGTTTCCGAACCTCTACCGGACGTTTTACAGATCCCTGATGTAATCTCAGAAACACCTAACGACAGGAGCCACAAACCTTTTCCTTCTTTGGAAACGGAGAACGTCACCGTTTTGCAAAACGACTTAACAACAACTGCTCAAAAGACAATTTCCAGCACTTTGCAGATTTCCAATGAAATTTTTGATGAGAGCCACATGGTGAGGGCAACGTTTTTTGCTCTATACATTGGCATGAAAAGTAATGTTTCAATGCAAGTAAATGTCTTTCTTTTGCATATGAGATTGGCAATGAAATTGATGACATTGTGGCCCAACCAGTCCGTCCTTCAGGAGATCACATAATGGAGCTGAGCATCAAGCTGAAAGGAGAAAGTTACGACGATGCTCTAAGAGATCCCTCAAGTTATTACTACCAGCACTTATCTGAGCTGTTTGTTGAGAAGGTGAGGGACTTTGAATTTGTAAATTACAATTGCAAACGTCTACACGTCTAAATTAAATTAATTGTCAATGTTTGATGGTGTAATTTCAAATTTGATAGCACAATTTAAATATCAAGCTACAAGCATCATGGAATCATTGATTTGATTTGATTTTTTTCAAGATTGAAAAGGTGTTTGAAACTATCCCAGGTTTTAAGAAGATAATTGTCCTCGAATTCAGGTATATATTTTTAATAAACTTGTTTATAACTTAAAATAAAATGTGAATTTTATGCTAATTTACAAATGTATTGAATACAAAATGTTAATTGATATATATTTTTTTTATTACATCTTCAAGGCCACAAAAGGATGTTGAAGGGTAAGTAAACAAATACATTAATGAATAAAAATATGAATCTCAAATGAATATGACTATTGACTGGATAAGTCAATAACCCACCTATGCAAGATAATAATTTCTGCAGGCCAGTAATTTCTTTTTAGTCAGTAATTTTCATTTTTAGCAGAATTTTAGCAACATTTTCGTATTCATATTTAAAATATGTCATTCATTTTATCGCATTTATAATAATTTAAGAATTTGTTATCAGTTCAACGCCAATAATGTCAATTTTTTTTGTCTGTAATTCTTCAGGGGTCTGGCAGTGGTGGTCCACTACGCAGTGGTTCTCGAAGGAGATGGCCCTGGAATCAGTAACGCGACTATGGATTACATCAACCTGCATTCCAACATGGTTGAGAACATATTGACCGATACTGATGAGCTGCCCACCGTGGTTTATACCATCGCCGACTTTCGAAATTACATCACTGAAGCCCTTCACAAGGAGAACGTCTTCAAAAACAGCTCTCTGGATGTGGACCCCGATTCCCTACAGCTGGAGAACTGTAAGAGATGCTTTAATGGTGACATTTGAGACATTTCAAGAATTCTGAGAGGAAATTTTTTTTACTTTAAAACTACGTCAAAAAAACAACTACGTAAAAATAAAATGCATTCAGTTTGTTTACAAAGAGTGACAATCTTCTAGCATTGATGGATCAAGATGGCCAGCAAGCTTTGAACAAGTTTGCTGGTTTTAAATGAGTGTTTTATATGTTGTTTCTCTTGGATTTACAGTTGAGACGTTGCCGCTTGAGAAATCCACCAGTGGTCCAACTGACTTGAAGGTGAGTTGATCATCCATTGCATTTCTAGCCCCAAAATGATGGTAAATTGTCATTGTGGATCCATTTCACCTTTTACACCAAAGCGCAGGGTGTAAAAGGCCAAAAAGAAAAAAAAGTTTGAGTAATTCTGGCTCGCTGTTCCGCAAAGTGGGTTCTCACTTTTATTGCCGGTGGAATCATTTTTGAGAGTTACGGCAGGAACCGATGAACAGGTGGTAGTATTTTCTTCAGATCTTTGGAGTTGAACCATCACGGCAGGGGAAATTGAGGCTAAAGGACCATTATCTGCCCGGCGCGATTCTGTTAGGGCGTGTTCCTCGTGCCGAGACATGAACATGAAAGGATGAGATTTGCAGGCGCTCCTACTGTACCCCATCTGGTCTCGGACTGGACAAATGTCCACCAACTTCATAAAATCTCTGTCTCAGAAACATTAAAGCTTAAAAACTATAACTATAACTAAAACTATAGCTAGTTTGTTGGTACACATCAAGAATCTGAATTGAGAAGTTCTGATCCAGCTTTTTAATTAACAACTGGACAATTTTCCATTGTCCCGTTGTAAATTTGGGTCCCAAAAGCTGCAAGTTGGGATATATACAGTATATTAGGAGATAATTCTGATGCTACAATGACAGTAGAGAGAAGAGGTTGATTTTTTTTACTCAATTGTGTTTTAGTTCAAGACAGAATTTTTGTTTCGGTGGCTGGCGAACGAAGATAGAAATATCAGCTTTGATCAAATCAGCAATTTTTCATTCCACAAAGGAGATATTCTTGCTGATTCCACTATTACGAAGTGGAATCAGCGGAGTGGTTGTTGTTGGAGGAATTGCTCTTTCTGTTCAGAAAATTCAAACCGTTTCGTTGAGAATCACGAAAGAAACTTTTTAGTCTTGTTGGCACTTCATATATTAAAAAAAAGGAGCGAAACTTCACACAGCAGTGTTTTTGATGTCTTGGGGAATTACTCATGGAAAAAAAAAACTAATTAAAAGATCCACAATGTCACCAAGTTGTGAAAAGATCAGAAGTAGTGAAAGTCATAAAAATAAAATAAAAATAATTCCTTTTCAATTTGTTGTAGGTGCAGTCATCTTACTGTAATCCCAGCTAGGGCGCTGAGTCACATGATCTCCTCTCAAATGACAAACCAGTGCGTTTATGGGTTAAAAAGTATATGATTTAGTTTTTTCATTCGTCTTTATACTGTATAATAGCTATAGGATTGCTGGGATTTTTATGGTTAGTAATGAATATATTTTTTAATTATATAGTTAGTAATGAATATTTTGTTTCATTTTATATTTAATAATTGATTTATCGTTTAATTATATAGTTTGTAATTGATTTATTATTTCATTATATAGTTATTAATTGTTAAGTTGTTTCATTTCTGATTACTACGTCCATCACTCGTAAAAGTATGATCACATTTTGTTTAGGTCTACACAAATGTGTATTGGTACATTGACAAGAGAAGCTGTAGCTGTAAACCGAAAACTCTGGATCTCATTCAGTAACAAAACCTAACCGTCATGGGGTTAAATGCCAGGAAAGCATGGCATGTTGTAAAACCTGTGGTACCGAGTCCGTTGTGTTGCATAAAAGTGCTAACGTTTTCGCTTGAGAAGCAGCAGCCTGTGAATTTTAGTTTGTGTGGTCCAGAGGTGGAGAGGGTAGAGAGTTCAACTTCCTGACAGCTTGTTGGATGTAGCTTTAGCCTGCTGGTTTGGCCTTAACGCTTCAGGGCATGTTCCCAGATGGAAGAAGACTAAAAGATGGCCGGGGTCACCAAGGTTTTCTCCACCGGCCAAGATTTCAGATTGAAATCAGATTTCCACCTCTTCCCTCTACTGATGGCTCCATACTGATAAACAGATTAGAAGTTGCTACTCCATCCACTTTGGAGTACAACAATCTTATGTTGGGACCAAATGAAGCTGTTGTCCAAGCTCTCTTCAGTTGTGGAGAGATGCAGTTTCATGATCTTGTCTTAATACATTCTTTTTTTAACATTCCCAACCTGGTAAATTTGCACACCCCAGTCTCGTTGTTGGTCTTGTTGTTGTTGAGGGTCATTAACTGCAGTATAATGATGGACTGTTGATGTGTGAAAAGTCTGTGGAGAACCATGACAACACCAACTAAAGTAAAGTGAGTGAAATTGTCAATATGGCCTTAGGGACCATATCGAAATTGTGCCCTGCTTTTAACCCATCCAAGTCAAGTTAGCACACACAAACCCGGAGCAGTGGGCAGACTAAGCCGGGGTGTTTTGCCCAACGACACTTGCATGCAGAAGCAACAGAAGGGAGGCCCGAACCTCTCGGACACAGAGTCCAAGTCCCAGACCACTTGACCACAACTACCGTAGAAAAAAGAAAACTAGAAAAATGGCATGGTAGTTCCAATGACGTAGGACGGTTTGAAGATTGATTCCACAACTCGACCTTGATTGACCTCGAGCATTTGCTATGTGGCATCCCTGTGGAACTTTGCATTTTTTAAATATTAATTAAGTTCATATTTTCCACATTTTAGATTCAACTTTTCCTTTTTTTGGCTAGCAGGGATTCTCTCTGTCCTTCTCCCTGGACACCATCTCCAGGCTTTACTGTGTATTGATAAGCCGATACAGCCTAGAAACGTCAATGTGGAGGCTCAGTGACTTCATTCCTAGATGCATCGTGACTGAAACCTTCAGCCAAGTGTGTCTAGCCAACCTGAAGCATCATCCTCTATCTCATTGATCCCTGGCCTAAACTCCATTATAAAGTGGCAGAATCATGCTAAAATGCTACTTGGCTATCAGGTGTTGTTCTTATATGGTCTCCAAAGGTAAAGAGCAGTTAACACTAAGTGGGCCTTGGATTACCTTCACTGTGGCCTTAAAGGTCACACAGTGGCCAGGCTCAGCTCAGCATTAAGGTGGTATTTGAGCCCACCACCCTGGAAACCCCATCACCTGCAGTGACGTGAGGTCTATGCAGTCTGGGTTAGGTGGCATTCGTCCAGACCTATCAGAATCATCCACAGTATCTCAATAACCCAATCCATCAGTTTTTTACAGCTTACTCCATTTCTGGGTCACGTGGAGCTGGCGCCACTCTCAACAACTCTGGGCTCGAGACGGGACATACACTCGGAATTGTGGAATGACCAATCACAATAACCCAATCTCTAGGAAACAAATCTATTATGTTGGTGAAATGTTTACACTTTTTTTGATCTTTGATTATGAAAACACACTGGTTAAGTACAGTGCACCGTTAAAACACACCGGTTAGGTTTCCCGCATATACATCAAAGTTAAAAGCAACATCTATTACAATCTGGGTATTTGTTACTTAAAAACTCCCATTGTATTAAAAGGTTATTGGGTCAAATTCAAATATTTGAATAGTTTCAGTTGCAAGTTGGGAGCGTCTTCCTCAAGGGAATTAGTATGAAATAAGATGGTTGTCATCATTATGTCATCTTCAGCTAACAATCAAAATCTATTTTTTTTCCTGTTCATTCCTTTCTAGGAAATGCTCTTTACAACAGTCAAGCCTCCAAATGTTCCTGAAGAGGAACTAGCAAGCAACGATCTCTTCTTTCCAAATCAAGGCACTTCGGGCACCGTTCAACTTTTTGATCCTTGGATTGACGGCCAGACCGAGGATACAAATGCAAATGACGTCATTATCTTCGAGGAAAGTTCTAGAACGTCCACTCCAGAAGTATCTTTAAAAAATGTGGATGTTGCATTTACTTCAAAATCGGAGACCTCAAGCAGTTCGCGTCCTCCTGTTGAGAAAAGTAGGTATACTATCATCCCCCATTGATAAGTGACCAACTTCACTACAACTTTTGTTTTTTTTTTTTATACCCTCAGGCGACACTAATCTGGAAGAGGAGGAGTTGTTAGGGACAACAACTACCCGTACAACTGATACTACAACGATAGCATCATCTACAGAGACAGCTAATACTGAAAATGAGGCTCCAGTTCTTCCTGTGGAATCTCCTGAACTGGCCGATGATTTATTAGACCCCAGTTCGGGTTCAGGTTTCTCTGGAGATATACCAGGTGCAGACATCTGGCCATGGTTAGATCAACACCAAACCTTGGAGGAACAGCTTGAGCACCCTCACCCAGACTCTAGTGCTAAGGATTCATTTTCAGACATACATCTGGTGACACAAGACATCCGTACCCATCCTCAATACACAACAACCGAGCAGGCCCCAGTCTTCTGGACTATGGAGACTTTGACAGTAGAGCTTTCCATGCAGACTCAAGTTGCAGTCGAACAATATGATGATTATTTTCCGGAGGAAGCCATGAGTACGACGACCCATCCCACAAGCCAACCCCTGTTCAATGTTTACACTACAGTGGGAACCCAAGATGATACTGGCTCACCAAGACACGCTGCAGGAACACGTACTCCTGAGGATGAAGACCATACGGTTCATCCTCAACCCAATACGCCTTCGGTAATCCAGTCAAGCATAGTTGATGTGGACGAGTTCACACCTTCTATCGCCACTCGGGAAGTTTTTGTGACATCGGTAAAAGCGTCTACAGAAGAAGCAACAGACGTTTTCTCAACGCCTGCAGTTCATGACATGGACACTGATTCCAAAAGAACAACCACCGCATCATGGCCCACGGTTGGGGACGCAACAACGGATGTTCAGACACTGTTAATGGACTTCAATCTTGGGCCAACGGAAACTACAGTGACTGGATCCGAAGAAGACTCATCCGAAGACGAGTTTGCGGTTGCAACAGCCCCAATAGTCATAATCTCAGAAGGACCAAATTTAGATTTCACTTCGCTTTCTGCTGAGAAGGAATCTCCATTCACTCGCATTTTACATCCATCAATCAACAGTGAACAGTCTGTTCTAGACGTAACCACTAACCTTATACCAACCCAGCCATCAAACAAATTGGTTCTTGAAGAGACGACTCCGGAGATGCTGACGTACCATGTGGAGAATTACTCTCCAACTCAGTCTGTCATTTCAGAACAAACTGTTTTACCAGAGAATCCTGAAGATGGGGAATCCATCGAGTCCTTCCATTCATCCACAGCAGTGACACATAATCCCACCTTTAATCCCATTAAGACAACATTATCATTTCCCACCATGACTCCCACCAAGACCCCAATCATTTTAGAACAAACTGTTTTACCAGAGAGTCCTAGTGATGGGGGATCCCTTGTATCATCTCATTCGCCCACAGAACCTACACTCACTCCTTTGAATCGCACCAAGACACTATTTCGGGAACCACAATTTAATCCCACCGACCAGATAACTGAGGCACCAGAAACCTTCGACGACTATACGAATAAAGCCACCGTTGTACCAGAATCGATCCTTCCAGATGACTCCGTGAGCACCACCATGAAAGCTTTTGTTCCTCTCAACCCCAACATCACACAGTTTGACGTATCATTTGACATCTTCCCTTACGAAGAGCCAAGTTTTGAAGACGACAAAGGCAGTGGCTTCGCCCGTGGAACCGATATGGCAAAAATGGCCTCGCCCACAAATCCTGGCATGGCTTTAACTGTGTTTTTCAGTCTCCGAGTTACAAACATGATGTTTTCTGAAGATCTGTTCAACAAAAGCTCAACTGAGTACAAAGCTCTAGAGCAGAGATTTCTGGAGCTGGTAAGATATATTTGTCGCCCTGATCCTGTGATTTGGTGGTCAGAAGTAGCCATAGCCAATTAGCAAGGAATTACACGTTAATAGGTAATTACATTGCTCACATTTATGGAAAGCAAGTTATTACGAAGGCTACTAATGACAAATATGTATACGCACCAATCTCTTACTTTTTCTATAGAAATATGTATTTGAATCACATCATTATTACATCAGGCTTTTGAAAAGTGTGTGCTCTGTAGAATTGTCTTGCTTGAGCTTGTACAGACGGAGATATCGTAAGAACTGTAACAGATCAATCTGTATTTAGAATCTCTGAAACGTTCCAATCAAAACTTGAGGGGGAAAAGTAACATTTTAGCGGGAAAAACCAGACTTCTTTACCCTCCAACACAGTTTAAGACATTTAGTTTTGTTGTTGTTTGTTGTTGTAAAAGGTCTTGAGATTTTGTTAGTGGGGGTTGCATATTATCTGTTAACACCATTAGCATAGCTGTTCTTATGAACACTAACTAATGAGATAATTGATTAGAATTAGAATTAGCTTGAATTCCATTACCGTAACTAGAATTGTGTGTCAGGGCTTTGCTGCGTTTCCTCCGACTGATGCATGCCTGACGTTTCACTGATTTCTGCTTTTCACAGCTTGTCCCATATCTACAATCCAACCTTACCAATTTTAAAAATTTGGAGATCTTGAACTTTAGGAACGGCAGTATTGTCGTTAACAGCAGGATGAAGTTCGGGAAGCCAGTTCCTCACGGCGTGACCACAGCAGTGTATCTTATCTTAGAGGACTTCTGTAACACAGCTTACCAGACAATGAACCTCGCAATAGACAAATATTCTTTGGATGTTGAATCAGGTAAATCATAGAATACACACAAGAGTTTTTAAAGATAGTCGTATTTGTGGTAGCTGACTGTAGTTTGTTCTGTAGACGGATTAGAAACTCCTTTGAGTCTGTGTTATTATGTGGGTAAGCTCTTTTGTGGAGAAACCACTTTGTGGCAGTTGTGGTCTACTGGACTAACAGAATGTAATTAAAAAATTAGACTGGTAATTGAAAGGTCGCAGGTTCAAATTCTGGACCTGAAGGCTGCACAACTGACTGAGGAAGACGCTGAACTCATCTTCCTCCTGGCTTTTGTGTGTATTCACTTCACTGTGTGTAATTACACTTCGCTGGATGGATGAGTTAAAAGCAAAGCAAATGTTCCAAGAGTGTTTCCAACCAGACCTGGCCATTCGCTCAATTTCTTTTCACTTTCCTACAAAGATCGTTTAGTTTATTTTAATGCATTTTTTTTTTTGCATTTATTCAAGTCAAATTATGGTGTATTAGACACCAGAGCTTTATAAAATTATTTGTAAGCGTGTATGAATAATATGATGTATTTGTTATGACCAAAGCTCATAGAGCCTTTCTCCAACCTGTTACAATCAAATCTGAAAGTATGACCTTTTCCCCAACTTGTTACGACCAAAGTCTAAAGTTTGATTTTTTTCCCAAACTTGTTCTGACAAAAGTCCAAAGTGTGACCTTTTCACCGTTTACAAGTGTGACCGTTTCACAATCTTGAATCCAAACTTGGTACAACCAAATTGAAAAATGTGAACGTTTCCCAAACTTGTTACAACCAAATTGAAAATGTGACCGTTTCCACAAATTGTTACAACCAACCTGAACAATGTGACCATTTCCACAAATTGTTACAACCAACCTGAACAATGTGACCGTTCATAAAAATAATTTCCCTCGGAAAAAAATCGAGCAATTGGCGAAATTGTGTGGAAAAGTGCAAAAGTTCACTGCTTGTGTGTACCTCTAAAATAGTTTCATTGCCTTTTTTTTTAGGTGAACAAGCTGATCCCTGCAAGTTTCAAGCCTGTAATGAGTTTTCCCAGTGTTTAGTTAACCGCTGGACAGGAGAGGCCGAGTGTGTGTGTAGCGCTGGCTATTTCAGTGTGGACGGCCTGCCCTGTCAGAGTATCTGCGACATACAGGAAGACTTCTGCCAGAATGACGGGAAGTGTGATGTCATACCTGGAAAAGGAGCAATCTGCAGGTGGGTGCTGCCCAGAACCTTCTGGTCACTTCCCTAATTCCTTGTTTGGATCCTAGACAAACAAGGTGTAAGGTACTTGAGTAAATGTACTTTGTTACTTTACTTAAGTGTGTTTTTGGCTTGTAAGACAAGTCTCAAAAATATAAGCAACTTTTACTCTCTACTCCACTGCGATTCTGATCGAGTAACTGTACTTATCACTCCACTACATTTGAATTGACACTTACCGTTACTCGTTACATTTTGATTGTGCGGAACAAACCATAATTGATTTTTATCGCGGTTAATTTCTTGTGCGAACAAGGTGATTTTGCAATCTATAGTCTGATACTGGATGTGAAATGTGAATTAGAAACCACAGGAACGTGAATTAGAGGCGTGAATGTTTGTGAATTTAATGTTAAGTTAAACTATACAGATATTCCCAGACTTTACAGTGGTATTGTAACGTTACCAAGCCTAACATGGCAAAAACCAGTGTGACATGACTATATTTTAGCTTCATTTTTTTGGTGCAACGTGAATAAACGTGATCTCTATTGTAGGCAATGACTTCAGTAGAATCACATCAATGTCAGCTCGGAATTTGTTTTTTTTTCAATATATACTATTATTTTTGTTCTTTATCTATTTTGTTTTAACATTTTTGAAACATGGAAATGTTAAATTTCATTTCTGTATTAGAAAATAAAACCTCTTGAATAGAGTTTTTATTTTTTCACTTTTCTTTGTTTTATTTTAGCCTATATTCAGTATGAGTAAAATACTTAAGTTGTTTTAAAATTTGATACTTTGCTACTTTGACTCAACTAGGGTCTTTTTTTATAGTGGTGACTTTTTACTTGTATTGGTGTAACTTATACAGCACATTTACTCAGGTATGGTTGTCTGATACTCTTTACAACTCTGATCCTAGGTGCCGTGTGGGTGAGAACTGGTGGTACCGTGGTGAACACTGTGAGGAGTACGTGTCGGAGCCCCTGGTGGTGGGCATTGCCATTGCTTCGGTGGCCGGGTTTCTCCTGGTGGCGTCGGCCATGATCTTCTTCCTCTCCAGAACTCTGCGAGACCAGTACGACGCTGATGATTTCGGAGATCCTTTACAGTAAGCGTCTAGAATTTGCCAGTCTTTGGAGAAAAGCAAGGGTTCTATTTTGAAACGCTTTAATTCTGTTACTAATCGCCGTCATGAGTAAACAAACTGTCCAGGCGTTAGCAATGCGTGAGAGAAATCCTTCCAGACATGAGATGACGTAACGTCTCTCCAAAGGATCTGTCAGTGATCCTGATCAACAGGTTATAGACGAGACGTTCAACACTGGGCCTCGGATAATCTACTCAGTTTTTCCATCTGACTGTTGGGCAGATTTAAATAGATCGGACAATCTACTCCAGGGGTGGGGAAACTACGGCCCGGGGGCCACATGCGACCCGTTAAATGTTTTTAATCTGGCCCGCCAAACTTGTAAAAATTAAATGAAAGTCAGATTTCATGTAAATCCAGTAATCTGTATTTAAGGGTTATTTAATTTTTTTATGTAACACATTTTATAGAGCGGAACCATGAACACAAAATGTATGTAATACATAATTGCACTAGTATATTTTTAACATTCATAAAAATGAATGTCAGTCTATGGAATCAGATGCCAAAAATATCCAACTTAATTTTTTAAGAAACAAACAAAAATCTTCACGTTTTGGTTTGAAACTTTTTTTTCCAATTCAGATTTTTTCGACCAATTCTTTTTTTTTTATTTTTTTTCTTTTTTTTGTCTTTCCCCAATTGGACTTCTGGCACAGGTTTCAATTAGGGTCTTACTCTGATTGGCTGGTGAGAATGTGATTGACAGCTGCTTGACCAGGAATCCCGGTCCGGCCCCTTTGTCAAATGTTAGAATCCAATGTGGCCCGCGAATCAAAAAGTTTGCACACCCCTGATCTACTCGGATGATTCCACATGGTTTCTAACACATTTGGTGCCACGTCTAGGTGTCTTATTTTGTGCTAACCGTGAATCTTCTGGCTTCCACAGATATGCAGAGAACATACCCTCGCTGGAACGAGCCACTAAATACAACCCCATGTTTGAAAGTGATGCCATTGTAGGCTACAACCAGTATTACCACCGCTACTCCGAAGCTCCGGCACACAGCACCGGGAGCGCCGAGCTCTCCGCAGACTTCAGCAGTGATGAAGTGCGACATATTTACGAGACAAATGAAGTTGTGAAAGAGGTAATGATGTGTTTAGTGTCACCGACAGAGTTGTCGAAGCACTCATCTTGCGTTAAGCAGAACAGACGCGGAGTAAAACAAGCGTTTAGCTGGAACGTGCCAAACAAACGTGAAATAGCTTTTGTCTTCTACCTCTTTTACTTCCTGACAGAATATTCAAGATCATTTCCGAATCATTGAGCTTTACTCTAAGGACCGGCAGCACAAAATGTAAGTTGGATTAAAGTGTCCATGCACCACTGCGATATTTACTATTACATGGTACTAGTAGTAGTCCGTTTTTTAGATAGGCACAACATTGATTTTCCAATAAGAAATAAGTGTTTTACTAACACTTATTTATTTACAGTACACTTAAAAGACTATTTCCCCCCCTAATTTGCAATTGGTCTCTAACTAAGAAAAGCACTATATAAAGAAACTTGGTGTGGTATAAATAAACTTTCATATTGACTATTACCTTGTAATTGCATGTGTCCTCTTCAAATGACACGTACCAACATTCACATCGCAGCGAATCATTTAGCTAAAAAAAAAGCTTTTGCTAAAAGTCTGCTAAAAGATTAGCCTCTATGCAAAGATTAGACGTTGGGAAAAATACCAACAATGAGTTATATGCAAACACTATATATGCAAAAAGAAAACAAGTAAGTAAAACGACAAATTACATTTATAAAAGCCATAAATTGCTAAATGGATACAAGACAAAACGAAACCTTGATCGCGGACTAGTGACTAAACTGGACAAAGAACGGTTTATTTTTTCTTATAAACTTTAAATGAATTGCACACTTACAGTAGTTAGATTTTATCAAACAAATAGAAATCGAAACAAACAGATCTACACAAACAAATCACCCAAGGGAACACAATGGAATTATCATCCCAGATTAAGTTAGTCATCAAGTTTAAGTTTAAAAATACGTAAAATGGGTTCTTTTAATTAACGTGCAATTTTTTTGTACCGTCAATGTTCCACAAGGGTCAGACGTTGAGTTGAATGTGTGCTCTTGTGTTTTTTCCTCACAGGGCTCTCGAGTCGAGAACAGACGGCTCACAGTGAAACACAAGGTACTTTTTATTAAGAGTTGCCAATTCTAACTCTTCTGAACTCAACTAACCTTACACTTTACTACAAATAATTGCTTAATCCTCCTATTATGTTCGGATTTTCAAAGTGTAAAAATAATTAAAAAAAAAAAAAGTATTTTTTCACTTTGAAACTTCTCCTGCTTGGCTTATTTTGTGTAATTATCATATAAATAATATAACTATTCGGGTCAAACTGACCCGTGCTAAAAGTTTAAAAGTAAAAAAAAAAAAAATACTTTGAAACTTCTCCTGCTTGTCTTATTTAGTGTAATATACATATAAACAAAAAATGGTTCAGTTGACATTTGTAACGCCCGCTACATGTTTTTGAAAGATACTGTCCGGGTCGATTCGACCCTTCAGACAAAATGGAAACTAAAAAGAATTCTAAAAACTAAAAAGAGTTCTAAAAACTAAAAAAGTTCTAAAAAACTAAAAAGTTCAAACAAAAAGTGTTTCTTTGCAACAATGAGACAAAATACTCAAACTCACACACTAACTCTCTCTCTCACACACACACACACACACACACACACACTGTTTTGGGGAATTTTTTGGTTTCTGACACTAATAAATATCCCCTGGTCAAATTGACCCTCAAACATTATTGATGTTCCTCTATGTTCCTCTAATATGAACATAACAGGAGGGTTAATCCTAAAATTATAATTGTTGAATGATGAAAATGTACAGTTTGTTAAAATGTACAGTTTGGCAACTCACAGCTGTACTGTACGAACATACGCTGCTCAAAATGAACTGATTTGCTCAACAGATATTTGCCTTGTTTCTTCAAAAGAAGACGACTCCATTGCTGGCGTGTTGGACTTTCCAGGGTGAAGCTTGTGAATAAATGAACAGACACACGTGTGACTCTTTTATAAATAATAATTTAGAAGTGTAGTTGTGAACTATGAGCGTATGTTTTGCATGTTTGTGTTTACTGTCTTTGCAGGATTTTACTAGCTTGTCGTGGCCATCAAACACGTGTAGTGTAATTCACAGTTTAATTTCATTCCGCACAGAAAGACTTTGCCATTGCGCTGCTCCACGCCATATCTCGATCCATGCCACGTTTGCTTCTCTCTTTGAGAAATGTCGTCCGTCTTTCATGCTGGTTTTTCATTGGTCAGTGCCTTAACTTGATGGTTACTTGCAATCTGGAGCGTGATGTGCTCAGAATATAGACTGACTGAGGAGAGAACTCTGTGTGTAGTAAACATGTCCGTCTTCTATATGTCTGTTAGGGTGTTGTGTGTGAATGTGTATTTTGTGTATAGAACGTTTGGTTTGATTTTATTTTTTACTTTTGTAACTTGACAATATATATTCATTCATCTCATCTTCTTCGAATTCAGACTGTTGAGGCGTTTAAACAATTCATCCAAGCAAGTTGTTCCATATGTAAATCTATTTATTTTTTATTAAATACAAAAAATTTTCTCACGTGTACAATCTGCTTTTTAATAAAGATTTGGTCACAGTACTGTACGTGAATTTATGTTTTGTTTTATAGTTTAGAAAATTGAACTTTTATTGCGGCATTACACTAAAAAAATGTATAGTGTTTTTTTTTTGTAATTAAAGCAATATTATGTGTTACAAGTAATTAATTCAGATTTTATTACAGTATATGTCAAATTAGGAAGCTGGAGCCAATCACAGCAACTCTGAAGGCGGGTCACACATCCTGGATTGATACCCAACCAATCAAAGAACGCATATTCCACAACCAATCACAAACCCTTAGTGGGCAATCATTAATATTCAAATTCTCCTTAACACTATGTCACCATGCCAACTAACTCACTGAACTCAAATACTTGTAGAATTCTTACACACTACTGCATGTAAACAAACCACCGAGTAAATAAGACAAATCCGGAAATTCTCCACAACTTTATTAACTAGTATTTTTGGACGATGTTTTCATTCTCGCGTCTACTTGAACTCTCGGCCAGAAAGGCCTTGAGGTTAAAGACTGGCTTAAATGGCTAATGCCTCGTCTACCACATCATCCCACACGGAGCTATTCATGCATTATACATGACCTCATGCATTTATCCAGCGAGTCCCACAGACTGACCACAGACTGACCGCTCTCAGCACACGTGCTGAACACAGATGTATCATTACGCTGAGGTTTGTATATATATTTACTGTATCTGTGTTGCACTATAAGTGATACATTTATAAAGTGATCCATTATGGATGTGCAGTACAGTACTAAATGCATGTGTGTTTAACAAATATGGTAAATTGTCAGAAATAAATGCTGGTAAACATGACATTTCTATTATTATTATTATTAGTAGTAGTAGTAGTAGTAGTAGTAGTAGTAGTAGTAGTATATACAATACAAATAATGATAATAATAATATTGATAATAATTCTGATCATATTAAAATATCCATATTACTTCACAAAATACTTAATATTTTTTGTAATATTATTGTCGCAGCTACATTTTGGCTTAATTGTTAAGTAAATGTACATTGATGCCCCATGCATATTAAAGTTTAATAAAAGTAAAAATGCTTCTCTCTCTCTTTATATAGATTTTTTTTTTTTGCTATTATTTTACAGTCATTTAGGTATGTATCACACACACACACAAAACATATATAAAAAAAACTCTACATAACTATGTAGGATATGTAGGTTACATGTAGGATCATTTCACTGCATTATACAAATCTTTATTTTAAACACACACACACGTATATACTACATACACAGACAGAAGGTACTAAAAGGTTGAGGTACAAGACGTCGGAGTGAAAGTTATGCAATAGCGCTTGACATGGAGTGTGGAAAGAAAGAAACTAACGAGAAACGTTCCTAAAAAGTTCTCCAGTAGCTCTTCTTTATCTCCAGACGTGCTGGAAACAAATCAATTAGATGTATATTTAGTATATCATTTGTAGTACCTTTAGTATCTATTTTTATTCATCGGCAAACGTCAAAGATCTGCACACTTACTGTACTAATCTAGCCGGCAAAAGACCAGAACTTCTCAAATGGCCACCTACGATTGTGCAGATATAATGTGGAAAGGGTGACACTGCTCCTTCGGAAAATCCTACAGTTCTATCCTGGTTGGGTCAGAGAAACGGCACACAGGGATTGGCCGACGCTGGCCTTCGTCTTCCAATGGCTTCCCTCGGAATTGGCTGGAGACTTTAAATGAAATGCAAGAAATGCTGCACGGACCTTCGAAAACCGCAAGTTTATTGTTCTCTCCGTCCAAGAATCAGCTCCGTTCTGTGAACCATTATAGCGGCGCCATGGAAACGCATGCACAACACGGACCGGGAGTGGCTCCGAATGGCAGCTTGTCAAATCGCCCGCCTATAAAAGTGCATTGTGACATTAAAAAAAGAGCACGTGGGATGGAGAAACCGTCACTACGCGCACAAACACACGACGGAAATTGGCGTATAATCGTTTATCTAGCATGAGAATGTCATGCGGTGTGAGGCGAAAGTGACTCACGACAAATTTTGCTCACTGAAACCCACATTTCCAATGGCGTTTACGCATTATTAATGGTTTTAAATTGACCAGGAGTTCTCCAACCTTTCAACTAAAGGACGATTTGGCGAATCAACGAAAATCAAGACCCACGGATAATTTTGGCTAATCTTTGCTATTCATTTTTGTTTTTATTCGATTCGCAGATAGAAATAACATCGGCTGTGGCTTTCATTATTTCTCCCGACAAAGATGTTCTTTATTTGGAAAATAGATTTGCTCATCGTAAGCATGTGCAGAATATTTTGTTCCGAGGTGCGGATTAAGCTTTGAACGTTTTGTTAGCATAACATGCTAGGATAAAAGACACCACCGGGTTGGAAAACGGCAATAAAACCAAGATTAGGCTGGTGATCATTTCCGAGGAATGTTCAAAAGATGACAAAAAAGTTTTATGCTCGGGGGAAGAGATATTTTTGATATTTTGATATCATTACATATCATAAGATGCATTTTTTCCAGGAATGGAAAAAGCAGTTGAATGCATGGATGGATGGATGGATGTATGGATGGAGAAATAATAACTATAACAACACACTTGAAGAATGAGAGTTCTATTATCCTTCAGGTCTATTCCATTCTTCTAATGGAACCCACAAGGAATTTTACAAGGGACATTAAATGTGGAAAATCCCAGTGCTAGTTTAATTAGTAACACCTGAACCAATCAGCAATCACCTTCCACAGAAAATCCCCAATGCGTGGAACAATTCCTGCCACTAGGGGGCTCTGCACTAACAGACATCACTTCAAAGCCAAATCAAAGGAAAACAGCCACTCAAAGATCAGTTTCAAGAAAATAGCCCCAACATCAACAGTGCAGATCTGGCAACCCACCACCTACGAAAAAGCACATTTTTAACCAATAAACGATGAATAGATTAGAGGGAGATGGACGTATGTATGAAGAAAATGCCCACAGAGATGTCTAGCCATGATGTCTAGACAAAAGCAGAAGAAAAAGCAACAAGGAAGCACTTTAAACCCGAGCGGGACATTTTTCAGTGAGTGAAATTGAGCAGAGGAATCGTGCTTCAGCAGAAAGAGACGGAGAGGCAGCACGTGGCTGGACCGTTTTTCTTTCTTCTCCACGTGCTCCAGCAAAATTAAAGCACCATCTGAGCCAGTCAAACGGATCCAGCTCGCAAATGACAAACAGACATCCTCCTCGGGCCTTGGACTGGACCAGAGTCTGGCTCGTGAGGATCGGGGCAGGACGCAAAGGGTTAAGTGTCACTGCGCGTTATTTACGGCCGAAATGTTTGGGTTGTGTGTGTTTGTGTACGGCGCCGTCATTAACCTGTGATTGTGAGCACATGTACGAGGCGTGTTAACCTGCTGTTGACATGTTACGCTCCGTCTGTCAAGAAAAGATGAAGGGAGGACGAAAGATGGCAAAAGAAACGCTCCCGAGGCTAGTAAAAGTGCTGAAAAACGTCGGGCCCACATCACATCACATCCAATTTATTGAGAATGGAGAAAGAGATGGAGTGTGTTCATCGAGGAGGAGAAAGTTATTGAACATATGAAATAAACGCTTACACGCGATTAGATGAACTAAGAGACACAGACACACTACGTTTAAATGCCTGAAACACACACACACATAAACAAGCAGACACTAAGACACACTCTCTTTTATTTAACTTAAAAATTGTAATTTATACTGTAAATACTGTATTGATGAATGTCTCACTCTATTTCTATATTTGTACAGTGTGTATACACACACAATGAATACAGTATATTCATATAGTCATTTATACAGTGAGATACATATAGTGCGTATACACATCATATATAGATTGTATAAGTATAAAAACTTGATATAAACACACACATACAGTATATACACGTATATATGCACAAATGGTTGGAGATATTGCTATGCATACACACACACACACAGACACACACACACACACACACACACACACACACACACACACAGATTATATATACTGTTTATAGGTGTTTGTCATTCGAAGAGAGAGAGAGCGAGAGAGAAACTATAAATATTATGTTTTGTTTCTGTACTGTACTTTATTGCATTCATGTTGATATTGCGGTTTCTTTTTTGTATTTTTTTGTATCTAGAAAAGGAAAAAGCAGTGAATGGATGGACGGTTGAAAAAAATAATAATACAACAAAACACAACCCAATTGAGGAATTAAAGTATTATAAATCAATCCTAGCCAATAAACTAGTCAATCATACTCATAAAATAAAAATCATACATAAAAAAAAAAACAACAACAACAACAGTTACAGTTACAGTACAAGTCTCGGTTACTAGATAACGTCTAAAAGAAAGCATTATAGATAAGTCATCTCTTCATTTCTCGAGTTGGTTTACAACAGGCTATCGATGTGTTCCAGTCTGGTTTGTGTTACTGCTTCTGGCACCCATGTTCTGAGACATGCCTGTGTCACTGGTTCAGATTTCAACTCCCAGTACTCCAGTCCGTGTTGCTTTCCAGATCCGCAAGAACACAGTGCAACTCGAGCCCTACCATCTCTTGATAAAGATGACTAAATATAAACCACATTGTACCAGGGAGATTATGCAACACCGGGGTTGAGGACCAGGGATGTTAGATGTCACTTGTGTACTATAGGCTCACAGAACAACCTTTCAAACTGCCTCCGAGAACAGATGTTTACTCCTACAGTGATTACATTTCCATACACATGTGGAAAGTTTGAGAAGGTTTCAGCATATTTCACCGAGCCTCAGCTGTGTTGTATCAAATGTGTGAAAAGCGTTATTTGTCAGTCAAAATCAGAGTAAACGGCCGTTTCAGATTTTGAGCATCATTTTCATAATTCACAGGATGTCTTTACATAAACAGAAATTTCTGGGTTAATGTAAAATTTACAATTCCTGAATACTGGCGTGGCACTTTCACAAGTCAAAGCTACATTTCAGATTCATCCGTCCATCCATTTTCCACCACTTTTGATCCTCTATTGTGGATTGGTGACCAACCATTTGAATTGTCCAATGAAAATTCACCAGGCGACCCAGAGGAAACCCAAGCAAGCACAAGGAGAACATGCAGACTTTCCACAGAATGGTACTTATGGAATCATTTTAGTGGCAAAAATATCAAACGTCAATTTCTAAGAAAGGAAGAAAATGGTTCGCATTTACATTTGGTTTTTTATTTTTCGATTGCAATCTTCATTTTTTCATTTAAAACTTTGTTTTTTGCTTCAGATTTTTTGTTCGTTTTTTTCCGTTTGGATTTCTGGCCCAAGTTTCATGTGGGGGCGGCCCTTACTCTGATTGGCTGGTAAGAATTTGATTGACAGTTGCTTGACCAGGAAGTGTGGAAGGAGTTCAATGAATGTACACCGTGACATACACTGCTTTTTTTAAATATTAGTACACAAACTGTGATTTAAGTGTTATTTTTGCACAATATTGCTAAATTATTGTGGTGGCAGATACTTCAGAATAATTGTACACACTGTTGTTTCTTCACATCAAAATACTTGTGTATGTGCAGTGCTCCCGATAGCTTTACAAACTATATGTATTATTATTGTTATTATTAATGAAAAATGTTAAATGTTATTATTAATAAAATATTTCGCTTGTTTTAAAAACTCTTAAGATTCCATGCTAACTAGAATTTAACATCGATCTCTGTATATGTGCGCAGTAAATAGCGAGTTCCTAGGTGTTCCAGTTATGAATGTGTTTACGAGCTTGCTAAACTCCTCCCCCTCTTCCACTCAATCACATTCTCACTGTGAATGCAGCTGTCAATCACATTCTGACCAGCCAATCAGCGTAAGGGCCGCCCCCACGTGAAACTTGGGCCAGAAATCCAAACGAAAAAAAAAAAACTTTACGAAAAATCTGAAGAGAAAAATAAAAATTCCAAACGAAAATGTGAAGATTGCAAGCAAAAAAATAAAAGCGAACAAATGTAATTGCAAGCGGAAAAAAAAAAAAAACTTTAATTTGTCTTTCATATGTTTCTTAGAAATGTACAGATATTTTTGGCACTAATCTGATTACAAGGCTTCACTGAGTCACCAATATCATATTTAAATATTTCTAGAAAAAAAAACAGCACGCTATAATTTTCCTTGCACTTCATTTCACCTTCTTTAAATCAGACAGCCAACTAGCTTGTAATCAATCAAAATGAATGTGTGTCACTTGACTGCTTGTCTTCTTACAGTGGATACCAATTGCTGGTAGAAGTAAAGCAAAAACTTTTAAATTTCTGGGATAATGGTGTATTAACAACGTATGTATTCCAACTAGGATCTCCATCACTTTTGCGATTTAAAAAAAGCACTGAAAAACACGTTTTTTTGACAGCACCAAACTAACGCAAGAACAAATGCAACGGACATCATCATCTTCAGCATTTACCATTTCCTTGAAAGATCATCACTTTGTTAGTTGCTTGTGATAAACGTGTCTGTCAAATGGCTGTAAAGGACAAAGTATGGCCAGGATTGTTCTGAATCTTATCTGAAGAATAGGAATAATGCGTGAGACGAGATTGTTTTCCATCATTCAGCCAAGGCAACACAAGTAAGAACCAGTCTACACAGGTTGGTCAGCAAGATCTTAATCCTCAACATCATCTGTTGAATTGTTGAGTGGTCAAATATTCTTCTTAGAACGTGGCTTAAGGAAGATCTGAAAAAGGGAGTGAGATTAACTCTTACATCATGGATATCGAGGAGAACTTCTTTGGGCTGTGTTTTGCAAACAAGGGATTTTCCAGCCAGTATAATGTTGATGAAGAAGGAAAATACCGATAGCCTTCGTCATAAGAACCTTTGAGTTTAAAAGATGCTGCTCCAGTGTAAGTGCTACTTCCAGGTGAAGGCAAAGCTACCCATTGTGTAGATGGGTACACATAACATTTTATTACCCAAATATTGACATCAGTTTCTTGGCTCTACCTTCTTGGTAATCTATCCAATCCTGCTTCATTTCAACTTAGCGCTATGCTATTAGTGCTAACTAAAAAAAAAAAAAGGTTGGTGTGTGAATCATGGTTTTCAGAAGTCTTCCTGTCATTATTTGTTTCAACAGTTTTTTAATTAGATTTTCAAATTCAACTTTGCTTTGTGATTCAACTCAACCACAAAGTTTAATTACAACCGCCACACATGTTCACGGTTTGCACTGCCTTGTTCTTTAGATTGCAAAGCTGTTTGCAAATGTGTTATCTGTTTAAAATGGTTGAAAACGAATGGTTATTTGCTCTCAAGATCTGGGTTTGTAATGGGATGTGAAGTAGGACCTTGCTTGATCTGTGTAAAATTGTGTAGAGTCACATTGTTGTAATGCTTGGAAGTAAAACATGTTGTAGAATAAGTCACTGGCATTGACAAAAAGCTTGCTCAACTTCCTTGTTTCAGGTTCGCTTGATGCCTCTTTCCACTCTTTTGGCATATTTACAGGGTTCGATTGCCATTCTTTGACTAGTATGAAAGGAAGTATCAACACCTTCTGTTCTGGTATCAATTCTCATCTTTACCAAACATTATCAAGTTTCCAAGCTGGTTGAGATCTTAAAGTGAAGTAAATCTTCAAAGCCTTGAGACCTTCAAGAGGCTCTCCAATGTCAAGGACGTACTGGACAATTCCCATTTCTGTTTTGTCTTGCCAGTAAAACGGACTTCCCTTTTTTCGGCAGGAGATCCAATGATCCCTGTACCTGGATCACAAAGGGAGAAAAGAGACAGAAGAGAAAAATGGTCTCTTGTCCCAGTATTTACCAGTGTCTGTCATACATTTTGCATGCTGTTGTAGAGATGTTTGGCTGCGGACCAGTGCACACAGTTGTGTTGGATAGTAAAACAGTGTGGGAAAATGAGAAATTGCTCTCAACATCTGGCACTTTCCTGGCACCTCAGCACAAATCTGAAAAAGTGATTACTCATTCTCTTCTGCTAACCCCGGATGTATGGGGTGGAGAACGGCATGTAATTACCACCAGTTTACTAGTAAACAGAGGACACAACACGAACCCTTTTGAGTCAAAAACTTCAATTCTACAATACGAAACACCCCGTTTCATCTGAGCAAAAAGATGTGAACCAGTTTTATGATTAGAGAATGATGCAAGTGGAACACGGTTGAGCTGTTTTAAAGTTTTTGTAGAACACATTTGACGGTTTTTCCCCTCCACTCCACTAGTTTCAAATTGGACTGGGAGACGTTGGCTCTGGTTAGTCTCCACTGCAGCATCCAAAACTTCCTATTTCATTTATTTTTCCTTTGAAGGACGCACATGGACCACACCCAAACAAGCTGGACTTCATATGGAAAGTAACATTCGGTAGATCTCTTCCCACCACCACAAGCCGTGACAGTACCCCCCCCCCACCTCCTCCTACCCCCTTCTCTCACATGCTAGTTTCCTGAAAGGCACGTGTGAGTGATTCCTATCGATAATTTTTTAAAGACACATTACATGTAAAAATGTTAAGCTATCAGTTTAAAATTAACTAATTACTAATACATTAACAGACTCACGAGACCAACAGTAAATGACGCCTGGTAGCACTTTATATTAACAAAACCTCATTTAGCATTAACCAAGCATGAATAAAAACGTTATTATGAATTAGACATGACAAATACTTAGTAACACATTGGTTAATGATGAACATCTGATGAAAAAGCTCATGAACAAGCTGCTTAGTCATTCATGAAGAGTTCAGAAGCTTGTTAATAGTTAGTTACTAGTTAGTTAAGATTTTATGTGACCTTTTCTAAAGTGAAAGCTTCATTATTTCATAACATGTATTTGAAAAGAATCTATTTAAGTTTTTACAGATTTATCAACCTCCGAGAAGCCTGTGTGATTTAGTGTCTTGAGGCGGTGCAGATTGCACAGAAGCTTTGTAATAAAATGCATTAATTTCCAATGTAATTACAACAATTTAATAGAACAATATAGTTCTATAATGCTATTTTTTTCTCGCATTACTTTTACTTTTATACTTAAAAGTAGTTTTATTAGTATTAGTAATGCTACTTTTACTTAGTAGAATATTGGGCCTTTTACTTTTACTCTCACAGAAGTACTTTTTAACTCTAATACCTATACTTCTAACGAAATAACGAAAGTGACTACTTTTGACAGCACTGGCGTTTTGACTAACTAAGCGTAGGAGGAAAAAATGGCAGCGAGGCAGTGGGAGCCTGCAAAATCAATGTTCACCCTGGCTACTTTCTGGACTGAATATTTGCGTGTGTTTCTTGCATTACATAATCTGTCATTGGAAGAATGGCTGAAAGTCCAAGGTTTTACAATAGCTATTTATAAATTCTGCAAGTGGACCGAAAGTTGTTCCTATAAGTGGAAAATAAATATGCGCACCACTGGAAAAGATGAAGACATTAATGCCAAGGACAGCTGTCAAGGAGACATGTACGCAATATTTTGTTAAATTATGTAATATCTTGCCGTTATGAGCTCATCGGTCTGCACGCGCTTATAATATCAAAAGGAGTCATAATCGAATCAAGAACACGTTTCCCTCTGCAACAAGACAGTCAGGTTTTTCTCGGCATTGTGGAGATG
Organism: Paedocypris sp. Pulau Singkep; assembly: GCA_017309775.1. Classification (NCBI taxonomy): domain Eukaryota; kingdom Metazoa; phylum Chordata; class Actinopteri; order Cypriniformes; genus Paedocypris; species Paedocypris sp. Pulau Singkep. The sequence continues at coordinate 6,313,946 of MU204413.1, forward strand.
GTTTGACAAGATCTGCGAGGTGTGTTTGTCAGTTCTCTGGGAGAATAATGTGGTATGTATGTACAGAAACGAAATGTAAACCTCATGGTGGAGTCAGGAATCACACACGTTTCAGCACGTGAGTTCACTGTTTGTCACTATCGTATTTCTCGGACCAAAAGGCGCACTTACATTCCTAAAATATATTTTAAAAATCCCCACTACAATTTAAACTCCAAAGAATAACGTCTAATCATGAGTGAGAATACAATGGAAAAAGTGTGCCAAAGTGCTTTATAATGATCAAAAAACAAAAAGTAATTAGACAAATACGCTTTAAAAACACAAATGATTGGTCTGTACTACACAACACCCCATAAAGCCTTTATGAACTCATGTCTGCAGAGATAATTACTGTAGCATGTCTGGTGGGACCTTTTCACCGTGAAAGCTTGAAAAGCATCTTTCAGTCAAAATACATTAGACGTGAATTACTTACTCCACTAATTTGATCAAAAGTCATGGTTTTCAAAATGACAGACTCACAGTAATGTGAAGAACCACAAGGGGCAAATAAAAATGGCTACATAGACAAAACCAGATCCAGTGTCAGTTATATCACCTAAATCAATTGATTCATCACTATTCATAAAGAGTTAATTCGATTTAACTAGTACTCACTTTGTTTTGACATATTACAATGAGACAATGCCTGAAAGTTCTGTTTTGTAAAAAGTGACTTTTGAATTGTTTTTTGAAAAATGGGTTTTTGCAACTGTACATTACTGTAAATCCATACTGTAAAATGTGCTATTGCAAGGGGCTTAACTTATTTTAATAAATAATAACATTATCTTCATATGTGTTAAAATAAATATTAACTAATATATTATTACTTTAATATACCGTATTTACTCGACTATAAGTCGAGGATTTTTCCTAAAAAATTCGGACTGAAAGTGGGGGGTCGACTTATACGCGCGGTCTACCGAAATAGAAAATATTTTACTCAGAACAGTGCGCAGATATTTCACCCTTTCTCGCGAAAATAAACAGCAGAGACACAATCGCGGTAATTAAATGAACATTTATGACGCGAACTAAATACATCTTTCAGAAAACGGCACAAGCCGGACAAATGAGTAGCACTGACTCCGCTCGCCGCTGCTCTGCGCACACACACACACACACACACACACACACACACACACGCGCGCACTGTCTCACTCACACTCTTTCGGCTCAACTCTCTTCTGACTCTAGTTTCTCTTTGGCGCGGGGCTTCACAAAAAATACGAGTCACACGGTGGATTTCGAACGCTGTATTTATTCCCAAATCACGAGTTAGCATATAGCCATGCGATTCTCGGGAAAACTCTCTTAAAGGGGCAGGGCACTTTTCCCAGAATTCTTTAAAATGATAATGCAACCATATCAATGACAATTAAACTTGATTTTTAGGTTTCCTTTACCACCAAGCATGTCTGAATACTTTTATTATTTCTATAAGAAGGATTAAAGAGCATCTGAACAGGTGTTCTATCAGTATTTCCCTGTGCCACTTTAGTGTCTCCGTGGGCCCCAAATAACCAGAATTGACTTTATATGAAATGAAATGGGTTTCTACTCATTTCTATCTATTCACTTTTCTCTAATTTATCTCACCCGACTTATAAGAGGGTCTAAACAGAACACCACAATCTCACAGCTGAAGTGAGGGGGTTGACTTATAAGTGGATCCACTTATAAGCGAGTAAATACGGTATATTTGTAAACTATTATCCTATTTTTATACTAATATCGATGTTATTTATTTTTATAGTACATCATTCAGTGTAGTATTTTTATTTATTGTATTTACGCATGTGTATTCTTCTGTTGATTGACATCACTGCCTAATTATTGCCCACTGTGTAGTAGGCCCACCCCTTGACACTGATTGGCTGGTTTTGCGGCGTTTTGAAAAGGCTTTGTGAATCGATTTCGGTGATTGGTTTACTTATGTTTGTTCAAGAAAATGACAGTACAGCTTTTTCTGGAATTCGTGAATTTAGACTCAAAGAACAACAAGAAATGTGTAAAAACAAGAAACTCCTTACTTGAGGTTTAATTTTTCGAAAATAGAAATTAAATGTAACACCTCAATGTTTCAAAATGGCAGAACAAAATAGATAAAAAAGAAAATGTCAAAAAGTCAGTCCGAATCAAACTAAAAAATGCAAAAAAAGAGCAACCGCTAATTCACGTTTAGCGATTTAAGCGTTGACGTAAATATTATCCAGTACATTCAGCATCCTGCAGATGGCGATATCACCTCATCCGCCCAAGAAATTAACAACGGTAAATAAAAGATGTCACCTTGTCGCGCACAATCACAATGTAACGAGTATCCGTAAGTGTCCATTCAAATGTAGTGGAGTAAAGAGTACAGATACTCAATCACAGATGTAGTCAAGTAGAGAGTAAAAGTTGCTTGTATTTTATTTACACTCAGTATAATACAAAGTAGCTAAAAATAAATAAGTAATATAAGTCCATTTCCTCACATACTAATCACTGCATGTAGTGCGCGAGACAAACTTTTTAAATTTATAAAATGTATATATTGTGGTTAAATAACAATTTACTCATTAAATAACTTTAGACAAACTACATAAATGTAGAAAAAACAATAAATAAAAACAAGCTTGAAATTTACTTGCACGGAATAAGTAATCAATACTTATTTTTTTAAATGAAAGCAATGCATTTTTCCTGGCCATCCACACCATGTCAAAGACTTGTGTTTATTCACGTCATATTTATTCATCATGTGTTGTGTTTTTATATCTTTGTTTCACCACACTACACTAGCGTAGCACTGGACCCTTAAAACGAGGAATAAAAAGTCCCACGTAACTTAAAGCGCACATACACACACATAAGGCTTTTAATAAGCATTAAAGCATGTGGGTTTAACATCTCATCTGGATCTCAAATGCACAGAAAAAAAAAGTCTTTGACCTACATTCACTCACTACGATATTGTTTTCCCGTTGACATAAAAAAAGGTGGTGGAAAAATCCCAGTATGCCTTTCTTGCAAAAATTGCCCTTTCTCACTGGATGTGTCTACTCGCTGCGTTCCAGATGTACAGGTGGTCTCAGAACTTCCATGAAGTGTGTGTGCTAGCTCTGCATTAACGCCATTAAATGTGTGTGGCAGTTGTGGTCCAGCAGGGAGGTTTGCTGGTTCGAATCCCGGTTCGTTGGGTTTCACAACTTGAGCAAGATCCTGACCTCCGACACCATTAATGCTGCCCACTGCTCCGGGTTTGTGTGTGTGTAACTTTAGTGAATGGTTTAATTGCAGAACACAATTTTGATACTGCCCCTAGTGGCCACATTGACAACTCACTTTTATAAATGGATCACAATCTGACATCAGAACAATAAGCTTTAAGAATTACATCACAAGACCAGAGAAATATATTTGTTTTGAATAGTAAATTCCAAAAAACACAACAATAAATTGGCATAAATGTTGCATAACTGAACAAAATGCAAACAAAGCTGCTCAACGTACTAATGAAATTAAATTCAGCCCTTGTTAGTATGGAATCAGATTAGTGCCAAAATTATCAAGCATACATTTCGGAAAAGCAAACAAAAGCGCTTCACATTTACATTTGTTGGGTCTTTTATCCTTGCAATTATGTTTGGATTTTTTTATGCAATCTTCAGGTTTTCCTTTGAAACTTTTTTTTTTTGCTTTAGTGAACTTAATGCATTTAATTAGGTTTTCACGTATTAAATAGAAATTACCGGATAAGAATTTTTATTACAAATGGAATCATTTTTGTCAAAGTAATAGTTATAATACATTTTATTGTAAGGCGTCTATTGGACATACAGTTTTAAAATACAGTATTTCGATGTAAATAAACAAAAATGGCTATTATTATTCTGAAGTAGCCTGCCGCCACAATAATTTAGCAATATTATTATAGTTTTTTAGTGCAAAACTAACACTTTAATCACAGTTTATTGTGTACTACTATTGAAAAAGCTGTGAATGATACGGTGTATACTCGCTGAACTCCTCCCACACTTCCTGGTCAAGCAGCTGCCAATCACATTCTCACCAGCCAATCAGAAGTAAGGGTTGCCCCGCACTTGAAACTTGTGCCAGACAAAAAAGAATTAAAAACTCTAAAGCGAAAAAACTAGTTTCACACGAAAACGTGAAAATTGCAGGCAAAAATTTTAAAAACGTAACGTAATTGCCATCAAAAATAAAAAAACAAATGTAAAAGTAAAGCATTTTCGTTTGTTTCTTAGAAATCTACGTTTGATATTTTTTGTCACTGATCGGATTCAATCGATTAGTTATATATTATAGTTATATTATATATATATATATAGTTATAGTTATATTATAGTTATAGTTATATTAAACTTAACCCTAAAGAAAAAGTAAATGTTGAAAAGTACACTTTAAAAATGACTTGCTTTTTTAGTTTATTTTTCCTCTAGCTCTTCCTTTTTCAAGGGACATTTTCATATAGGCTGGTATTTTTCAACTTTGAATTTGAGTAACAGGATCAGAAAGCCAGGAAGAGAAAAAAAATAATAAAAAAAAAAATTATATATATATATATATATATATCTGTAAAAAAATAGTAAAAAAAAAAAGTATTTAATGTTGAAGACTATAATCAAGATCAAAACAGGCTGAAGAACAACCAAATCCCGAATAAAAGTCAAAATTCAAAAAGTCAAACTGGAAGTAGGAATAATAATAAGTATGACCCGTAGGCCGACAAATACTTTGCAACACACACACACACACACACACACACACACACACGCACGCACACACACACACACACACACACACACACACACACTTCATAAGTATAATGTATAAAACAGAATGAGTATCAGCTCCAGTCTAATAAAAAGTTGAGACATGAAATTAAGGATTCTGGGAAATAGAGTTCAGCTTCAGGTGATGTTCTGTGTCTCTTTAAAACACTTAAACATTCTCAAATATAATTTACAATTAACAGTTTAACTCCTGTACAACCGATTAACCAAATAATAGAAAACCAAACAGTTTAAGAACATAAAAATCACTTCTTTAACTGTGAAATCGTAATCTTTGATGTATTGATACTTGCTGAAATTTAAAATGCACTGTATATTATTCTTTTAAACGTTAGAGTATGTTTTATTTATGCTTAAATATACTTAAATATATAAAGATAACTTTGTCTCTGGCTCAAAACGTGAAAGTGAAATGCATGTCTGCAAACAAGACCGGACGGGACGAAACGCGCATGAAGGGCGACACAAGGGTCAGCGGGATTTGACCCAATGGCCGTTTATCCATCGCTTTTAATTCTGACCATGTACACACTTGCCTGACAGAGAAAGAGAAGGTTTGGTTTGGTTTTGATCACTTGAAATTGCTTTACAAAGATTTAAAGATTTTCAGATATAAAGATTTCTATATAATGTTCGTAAGGACTTGACTATCCAACAATCTCTATTTATACGCAATATGTGTAATTTATTTTGCTGCCCAGTGACAGTGTGAGACTGAGAAAAGCGCTTAAAAAAAAAAATGGAATGTAATCACCAGTAAATTACATTATAACATTTAAGTTGTTTTTTTATACTTTTTAATTTGAAATACTAATAATGGTTTGATTTTTGGGGGGTTTAAAATTTCAGCAGATTTCACTCTACAGCTCATTCTACAAAACTAGCTAAATAATGAGTTATTCCTATATTCGCTATATTTTATAGAGGTTGTGGTGGCTAGACGAGGCATTTTGTGGCTAGAATAAAGGTTAGCAGCAAAATTGCCAAGGTCGGGAAGGTCAATGTTTTTCTTCTGGGTCAAGGAGGGAAAGACACTCAAGGGTAGAAATAGACAAAATGATGAATTTGTGTCAGTTTGATGGTCAACCTCTGAATAATAAAAAAAAGAACAACTTCTGCCATAAGCGACGGGAGAAATTGATGTATTTTGTGGTACAGCCTCTATGTAGCTTTGTAAAATGAGGTTTGTCGACTCATAAATTACGCTTCTGGGATTTCATGACTTTCAGCAGAAAGTGGTTTTGTTAAGACTTTTCATGATTAATTTGCTTCCACTTTGTTCTGGTGTCCATTTCAGCATGAAACGTCTTACAGATGGATAAAAATACAATGCTTCTGTGTAGACGTACATACAGACTGCCTCTTGAATTTGGAGAACTGCTTATTTGAAAGCACGTACAGGTCAAACTCGTTTCTGAGGCACAATTGTGACATTTTCAGTTGCTATAATGTACTACAGTATGACGATTCACAGGGTAACCTATTGACTCTCACACAGACACACACACAAATATAAATGGCAAAAACACGCCTACGTCAAAAGCACAAATGTCTAACAATTATATCAAAAGTTATATTTGTATTTTATTTACATTTTGTTAATTTATTACGTGAAAAGAATGGATTGCCGCCTATATTTTCCCAGTCGGGTTGGGAACTGGTCTTAATGATTTTCACGGTGAAATTTTAACTGCAAGTTCTGGTATGTGTCATGGACGTTGTTTAGTATTGAGAAAAGAAAGAAAAATGTACAAAATGTTGCTTTTATTAAAAGGAAATAAAACAAACAAGAGCAGACAAAGAAAAGTAGACAGAAAATCTCTAGACTCAGTATCCAAACATTACTAAAGTACACTTTACACTTACATATATTTACATACTATAGCAACTAAAGACATGGAATGCAGGGTTTAAATATACTGTAAGAATTATCTAGAGCAGTTGAGCTTCACTCCAACTAAAAGTACAATAGTATATGGAGAATTTTGCAGATACTAAAGTGCTTTTCGTAAAAATACTTCACACATGTACGTCTATTGTGAAATGATCACATCAAACGAGGATGCAGCTATGAAGCCTCTGGGGTTGCTTTAGGGAAAAAAAATATTTAAGAAGCTTTCATAGATTTACTATATACACATTGAATCAAATAGAATATAGATTATACTGTATATGCGTGTGTGTGTGTGTGTGTGTGTGTGTTTGTGTGTGTGTATATATGCAGTTAAATAGACATATATTATATTATATATATATATATATACATATATATATACATATATATATATATATATATATATATATATATATATATATATATATATATATATATATATATACTGTACCATGGCTCAAGGCTGCCCACTGCTCCGGGTTTGTCTCGCGTATGTCACTATGTCTATGGTTAAATGCTGAGCACAATTAGAGTCCCTAGTGGCCATTTTGTTGAACTTATTCACTTTACTGAACCGATTTTAGACCCCTGTGGTTTAGCCTTTTGTTTGCCTGTGGTTTATTCTTTAGTGAGAATAAAGGACAGAAATATTTACTCTGGAGCTGCGGGTTAACTGAATCGACAAGTAGACAATCCTTCAAACCTGAAATATGGGGGACATTGGTGTCTTGGTTAAAAGGTGTGTGTCTTTGGGGAGTTATATGGCAGGCAAACTATTTCAAACTCTTGCTTTAGGCGGGGTCAGAGGTCAGCGTTTTTGCAGGTACGATGGACAAAACTTTAAAAAAAATGTAATTGTGGTGTAGAAGTCTTCTTCAGCTTGTCCAGGGTTTAGCACCATCCAGCTGTCTTTTGAAGTGAATCATTAAGGTTTTACAAGGCAATCACAGAAACGTTAAAAGTGTTACCAGCTGCAGAAATACATTTATACAATACATAGATACAATCACACAGCCAATCACAAACCGAGATTCATGGTGCAGATTGTCATGTCATTGACGGACACACTTTTCTTCTTCTCTCTTTTTAAATGAGTTGTGTTTTTGTCTGTTCCGGGACGTGTTTGTACTGCTATTGTAGACGCATCATAGGTTGTTGACAGTGTTGGTGGAGAGTAGTCAAGCGATTCCAGCGGGGCGGAGAAGCCATCGGTTTCCATTCCACAAATTAATTTAGCAAACGCTTTCATTGTGATTTGTGCAAAAATAAAAATCATAAAATTCCTTGTAAGAATCTGTATGAAAATTCAAAAAACAAGATGGACAAGCAAGATTGAGTAAATGAATAATAAAAAGAGACTGAATGAAAACCTTGCTCACGTCATGTGTGTGTGTGTGTGTGTGTGTGTGTGTGTGTGACAGAGAGAAGGTGGGCTGGTGGGTGGGATTGAAATAGACGTCAGAAATCCTCTAATCTCCTCCCTCCACAGTTACTATACATGCCGAGGATCTCCTCACCCAGTGGATCACTTGGCAGAACCGAGTGCAGCAGAAGAACCAGAAGCAGCCGTTTGTAGACTGGCGAGGGGCACCATGTCGGGCAGCGTGTTTAACAGCGTGGGCTTCCTACTGGCACTGTCGGGAATTTTCCTCCTGGCCTGCAGCTCAGCACAAAGAGTCCGAGGCAAGTTCTGCTTTTATTGTGGGAAGTTGGGGATGATATAGATGATGGGTGAACCTCAGGCTGGCTTAGAAGGTCGTTTTGGAGAGCAAGTGCAACCAGAGCTGGTGGAAAAGACGATGGGTAGAAAAAGTCGTTCCAATTTTAAAAATTCTGTAAGATGATGAGAAGTTCGGCAGTTTGTGCATCATTCCCAATGCATTTTAATCCAGATTAGAAATTGAATCAACAGTGCAATAATGGCTACCATGTGAAGTTTGCAGCAGGCTGGTTTTTTTTCTTCTTTTTTCCTCCGTGCATGTGTTTAAAGTTCTAGCATGTGTCGTCCACCTTGTGTGAAGCTTTAAAACATGTCTGTGTGTGTGCAGTGGTGGGCATTTCAAAGCATGTGTGTATAATCCATCAGATACGTGAGCACTGAGATTATGATCAATTCTGTTGCGGAATTTGGAGATCGTTTGCATTGAGTTATTATATTCGTTCGAGCTTTTATCTGTGTTTTATCTCCAGCGGTTTAAACCACATGAATCCGAAGTTCTGGCTCTGATTTGTCTCCGGTCCCAAGTGTCAATCCGCATGGCAGCGTTCTGTATTTATATCAGGTTATCGCGCATTATTTATCCGGATTCGAGTTGAAGCTAGTAGATTGACTTGTTTTTGGACCGAACGTCGCATTGTTCGCGCTCCAAAGTTCTGCTGGCATGAAATATGAGTGTGGGCTTGAAATATGTTTGTGATTTGAAAAACAAAGGATCGGGGATGAATTGAATTTTCGAACGAAGAAAGCAGAAATATGCTCGTTTTTTTGTCACCATGTGTCACTGTCACTTATCATTTTTAGTTTACGCTCAAAATAGCTTCAGTTATTCTTGAAGATTGGCAACATCGGGTTTAATTGGATTGATGAATGAGACTTTGTTTGCAACAAATGTGGCATCAAAACCTCAGAAGCGGCGCAGAAACCCAATTTGTCAGCCATTTATTATCGTATTTACAGTTTTTTTTATTTCAAGATTCATATTTTGCTTCCCAAGAACAACTAGCGCGTGCATCGCTCGAACTATATTACCGTCAGATGTAAAACTTTTAAAGCTCTGGGGGTAAAACAAATAATCAGCTGGAGGTTTTAAAACTCCAAAATGGGGCTTTTAAAAATGTTCCTGATTAAAACCTTCTGAGAAGCAGTAAACCACTCCACCTCGGTCTTCTGGGCTTGCTGATTGCTGTGAAACCCAAAGTGACACGAAGGAAAATAAAATCTGGCTTTTAATTACAGCAAATCATTGTCACATGGCTTTTCTGTTGTCTTTGGAAAAGCAAGTGAGAGTTTGAAAAAAAAAAGTGTAAGAGTTTGTTCTACCATCATCCCAGATGCTTGTGGAGATCCTCAGTCCTCCAGGTGGAAAGGTCTGAAGATTGAGTCATGCCAACTGAATTTTCTTTTCTCTGTGGTGAAGGAAGTCCACCTAACGTGACTCAATCTTCAGCCTTCATCTCAGATGTTTGGAAGTGTCCTTCATGAGGAGTGGAACATCAGCAGATCTCTAGTTTGGTTTGTTGGGTGGTTGAAAAGCTCCAATAAACAAGTCAACTTTACTTTTCCAAGTCTCTATTATTCGATGTGACCACCCCAAGAGTGGAAGACCACCCCACGAGCTCACCATCAAAGTAGACGAGATGTTCTCGAGCTTCGTCAATAGTTCTTCAAGGCAAAGTCATTTTCAATGCCAACGTCAAAGACATACTGCAGATACAGTATTGCCAACTGAGTTGTCAAAAAGTTGTCAAGTCGTTGAGTAATCTGAGGTGTAAAGAGTATCTGAAAAACATACTTGAGTAAAAGCACGAGTACCTTACTGTAAAAATTACTCCATTACATGTTACAAGTCACCATATCTATTTGAGTGAAAGTCGTAACGTGTCCAAGTTTGAGTAAGTATTTTACTCATGCTGAATTTACTGTAGCCTCAAAAACACTAAGAAATGTGAAAAACAAGAAACTTCTTATTTAATGAGGTTTTATTTAATAACAATTAACCTAATATAGAAATGAAATTTAACACCTCAATGTTTCAAAATGGCAGATCAAAATTAATTAAAAGAACAAAAAGTCTCAGACAAACTCAAAAAGGTTCAACCGCTAATTTATGTTCACGTGATTTAGCTGATAAATATCCTCCAGTACCTTCAGCATCCTGCAGATGGCGATATCAACCCGACCGCCTAAGATCACAACAAAACGAGTAACGATAAGTGTCCGTTAAAATGTAGTGGAGTAAAGAGTACAGATACTCAATAACAAATGTAGTCAAGTAAAGAGTAAAAGTTGCTCGGTACAAGTACAAAGTAGTTACTTAGTTGTCAACTACAGTTGTATTTTAAGTGCTTTTTAAATAAACGTTGATCGATTGATAGTCAAACTACTTAAGTAATAAAGACCACTCATGTCCATTACACCACTAGTAATCCATAATTAAGACATTATTCAATAAGAATGGATAGGAAAGGAGAATAAAAAACAATTTCAACTTAGATTCTTGTATTCCGGCTAGACCACGACTCGAGAAATTCATCAAATCCAGTGGAACGCTGGCGAGAAGTGCGGTGTAGAAGGTTATATAAAATGAACGGCATAAATCAGCTAAAAAGATGTAATGACTGGATCAAATGCGGAGTTTATGTGCAACTGTGTTGAATTTCAAGAGCGTAAAACGCCGCGAGAGCTCGTAACTCTTCACGTGTTAGTGTTGTGTCACAAAGGCAACACGGTGGACGTCTGGCAGCTAGCGCGCTTGAAAAGACGCGACGAGGAGCTTAGCTGCGAAAGCCATTGTCCCTGATTTACCTCCACAATGCTTTCCATGGAACACACTTCTGCTCTCCTCAGAAGATCTCCCCAGCTTCCCACCGGAGCCGTAAATCACACAACCTCGTAAAATCCCAAATCTCGGTCAACACATGGGAAACGTATAGTAATACTCTTTACACTTAAAGCAATGAATCAGTCCAGCCCGCCGTTCGGAAACCCGCTGGATTACTGGGTCAAATCTGAAAGACTGGTTTTTGAAGGCCACATCTCGAATGTTCTTTTTCTCCTTCACAGTAAGAAGACAGAATATGAAGGTTCGCATCAATGCCACTGGAGATACCATTGTCTTGAAGTTTGTCCGACCCAATCCGGACGTCAAACTCGAGGGCTATATACTGGGTTACGGCTCAAGCATGTTCTCCAAGCAGTTCATCCAGCTTCCTGAGAACGGAGAACCCTACGAGACTGAGATTGGTAGGTTTGAACATCACAACACTGGTGTCTGTCTTCGGCAAAATGCACATTTGTTTTAGAGTTACCATGGCAATCCAAGAAGTGACTGAATTGATATGGTGTCAAACTCAAGGCCCGGGGGCCAGATGTGGCGCGCGAGAGCTTAAAAGTTTTAAGCGTCTAAAAATAAACACCAAAAAATAAATTAAGAGTGTGTGTTGACCACAAACTACATTTCCCACAATGCCTTTCGACTACGGTAGCTGCAGTGGTTCCACAGTTTTGTGTTATTTTTCTCTATTCACGTGACAGTTTGATCCTCCATCAATGGAGTTATGTTGGTTTTCATAATCTGACAAAATTTAAAAGGATTTATGTTAGAGCAACAAGCAACCTTGGGCTTTCCAAGCAACTGCAGTTGTCACTTGAATAGGTTCTAATAAATATTGAGTTATTTAACATTGAGGAGTAGTTACATTTATTTTACATTACATTTTGATAACATTTTATTTACATTTATAAGTTACATCCAGCACTTTGAGAACAGCCATTATGCTGATGTGGCCCTCGGTGAAAATTAGTTTGACACCCCTGATATTAAATTGTTTTGACTCATTTTTCCAAAAAGTCACTATGTGATAGATTGACCAATCACAGAGCGGGACACACAGACACACACTATCACTTACACCTATGGTCAATTCTCTACCTGAAACGCATGTTTTTAGACTTAGAATTGGAAACCCAGAAACCCCTTAATATCAATTCCATTAAATTCTCTGAAAATTTGCCATGGAGTTTTACAATGGCATTCAAATTATGTTTATTCACTGTGATTTTTTTTCATATTGGTTTAGAAAGAATACAAGAATACAAAAAAAAAGTTTCATTCAAGTATTTAACAACAAAACATGTGGAATTATAAAAGCTTTATTAATGAAGAATAAAGAATTAATAATTATGAATGGAGTACCAGTGCATGTTAATTGTGTGGTATAGATGGGTACATAAGAAGATATTGTGTTCCGTTCATTTCATTATTTTAAAATATTTAATTATTTAATAAATTGATTGACATAAACTTGTTTGCATTTGCAGATGCTGAGCCCAAATATCTCGTAGCCGTTCAACCCATCCCAACCAATGATGTGAAGAAACAGTGCACAGGTGAGAGAAAGAGAGAGAGAGAGAGAGAGAGAGAGAGAGAGAGAGAGAGAGAGAGAGAGAGAGAGAGAGAGAGAGAGAGAGAGAGAGAGAGAGAGAGAGAGAGAGAGAGAGAGAGAGAAGCAATAAGTATGGAAAGAGACAGACAGAGAGGGAAAGACAATAGAGATAAAGAAAGAAAGAATGAAAGAAAGAAAATCCATTTAAATGCATCTCATGAATAAGTTAAGCTGATTGTAGGTAAAATTTGATCCTCTATACTCGCCGATTCTGATCAGAAATTCAATATGGATGTGAAACAGGTAAGGTAAACTTGGACAAACCTCTTCACCTGGTTATTGACTCTGTCACACCAACATCTGTGCTCCTTTCTTGGGGAACCTACTTAAAGACGCCATATGAAGGAAACATCATGAACGACTGTTTGGAGGATGGGTGAGTTACACAAACAACATCTGGATTTGACTCGTTTTTTTCTCCTACTTCGCCAACATATGAGTTCCATATGAAAGTGCAAAACCCCAAAGGAAGACATTCTATTCACTTCATTTTGAGGAACCATTGAAACTAAAAAACATGGAAAAACAAAGTAATGAAATATCCTGGCGTCAATTCTTCAGTATTTATGTGTTCCATTCTCTTATGCAGTTTGTCTTCCTCAGCTGAAATATAGACCATCTATTGACCCAATGTCAATAATATTTATTAATCCGAATGTGAATTTGCCAGTTGGAAGCTGTGACTATTAAAGTTGTTGTCTTGAGGGCTTCAAATCTTAATCTACGACCCATAAAGTACCAGAAACCTTTACTGTATATCTTCAGCTCTGAAGGAATGGGGACTTTTATTTTCAAATCAATTTTTTGCGTTCACACCAAAGCAATGTTTGCTGAAGAAAAGCCAATTTGCAATTCTTCACTTTCAGAGGTGTAAAGAGAAAAAGTACAGATACCTTACTGTAAAACCGTGGAAAAAAAAACACCAAGAAATGTGAAAAAAAGTTTTTTTTTCCTTAATGAAATTGAACACCTCAATGTTTCAAAACAGCAGAACAAAATAGATTAAAAAAAAAAAGTCAAACTCAGTCAAAAAAGTGCAACCACTAATTCACATTCATTCACGTTACCATTAGAGTTCATTTCTATCCTGTCCTTTTCAAAATAAAAGTCCTATTTGTTATGCTTAGCAGTTTTTTGAGGTCAAGTGTCACCCAAGATTACATCTAGGAATAGAACAACTTCGTAGATACAAAATTTAAGTCGTTATACTAACATGGATGATCTGTCTTTGTATAGCCATTACACCATCCGCTACAGAGAAAGAAACAGGAAGTGGATTTACCAAACTTGCCCCACCTCTGATACTGTGATTGACAATCTCAAGCCAAACACGCCCTATGAGTTTGGAGTCAGATCGAACAAAGACGAACGGAGTGGCATGTGGAGCAAGCCCGTCGTACACAACACTAACCTGGGAGGTAGATGATTTACTCACCCACAACTCAACACAACTCTTGTGTGGCTTTGATGAGGAATAATTAAGACGCTTTTAATGTCTTTTTCAGAAAAAAATTTGCAAATAACCTACAAGCCCAATCGCATTGTCAAGACATTGGTTTGTACCACTATTCAATATCTTAGCGTTTTTGTCTTTGCCTTTATCGTTATTTTGATTATTATTTATGCAGCATGATTAATAATTTACCAAATTGTTACTGTATAATTTTTTTCTCTATTCATTTATAATTATTTTCATTTTGTATTATTAATTCATCATATTTATTAATCGTTTAAATTTATTACCATATTGTAATTATTGAATGAATAATTTACTGCCAATGCATTATCTTAAAAAGGATTATTTATATCATTGACATATACATATGCCAGTGTTCGCAAAACTAATTTGTTCTTACAACCTGGGGTTGTTCTGCTAAAATCGATCATGTTGTTTTTTTTCTCTTTCGTATTTACTTTTTAATTTTGTCCCAACAAAACTACCAATATTAGGCTTATGCATAAGGCTAATCTTACTATATCACTATAATCTTAATATGTTACTGGCTTTAATAAAATTTGTTTCGGCTCTTTGGAATATGTACCCATTATCAAAGTCCCCATTGATCAGTGTCCCCACTAACTAGTGTCCCCATCATCCAGATTGGATTCTGTATGTTGACAAGATTCTGTGGTGACTCTCTGCAATATAGAATATTAACACTGAAATTCGGTGTTTGTCTGAAATGTTGCTAAAGACTTAAGAAAAGAAAAAGTGTAATCATTTGTTCGCAGGCTGGACCACACACCAGTTTGTTCACACCTCGACACGGTAAGAAAATGTGCAGTATTTTTCCCTGTTGTTTATGTGAAGACTAATTGAAGGGTGTCATCATTTACAAAACATGCTATTGTACATATCTTATTTTTTTATTTGTTCAAAAAAAGAAACTAAATGGAAACAGACAAGTTCAAAATAAAAGTCTCTAGTCCGCGAACTGTTAAAAAATGCCTTTTGATCTTGATTTGAGAGATAACAATGTTTCAAACTAAATAATCCAATATGTGATTTAGGAATATTATATTGAATTGAAACATTTTTGTTTCTTTGTTTGTTAGTTTATACTTTAGTATTCTATTCATTATTTTGACGCCAGAAGACACATGTGTGTAAATACTCAGTAAATGATGACTGAAATTCTTAAAACCTGTGTATTTATTTGACTAGATTGCTTTTCCCTCTCCATTTGAAAGCATTTTGTGTGGTTTTTCCTGTCAACATTCTTCTTTCTAGCCCTTCACAACATAACCCAACCAAGCCTGACCAAAATTATAGGTGACAATGGCGGTCTCAAGACATCTCTTGGTAATTGTTCCTTCTCCCTTTTGAATTGTTCTCTCAGGGTTTTTCTTATAGCCACTAAAACTGGACGTCAAAGTCTTTTGGCTTAAGTCAATATTTCCTTCTGTCTACTTCCCAAGATCCTTGTTGGAGACATCTTCTCGTTATCTTTATTTTCTTACATTCTTTCCTACTTTTTCCACTTTCTGTCTTTCTTTTCTATTTTTGGATTAAGACACATTGCGTTATTTTCTACAGCGCCACCAATGGGCCAGCAAGGAACTGTGGCTGCTCCAAAAGCCAATGACCCAAAATTCTCTCAGCTCTTCTTTGGTAAAAAGACGAAAGTTTTGTTCTGTATCATTCTGCTGGATGATACAGTCAATCACTCGCTTTGTCTGGTTGTGGACGGAGGATTCCAAACCCGCAGTGCTGTGATTGACTGCATGCTAGCATGTTAAAAAGACACGCGAGTTAGAAAGTCCTGCGTCCATCTTGATGGGGATTCCTGAATGGTGTAAGTGAATAAAGTTCATCTCGAGACGACGAATCTCATTTCACGACTACAAGGGACGTGTAATCTGGTGCTAAATTCACCAGTCAGGTCATCTATCTCCTATAATCACACTTCTCTCGTTTCTTTTAGTTCCCATTTGGTTTCATCTGTCAAGACTTCGCCAACTTTTATTTTTGCCAACATTACGTCGTATTTATGGCAATCATTTAAATTCGAAATAATTTTTTATCTTTCTCTCTCTCTCTCTGTATGCGTATATATATACACATAATATATATAGACAGACAAATATGGGATGTTCGATCACATTTTTTGGGTTCCCGATTCGGAGTAAATTAGTTTTGGGTCCGTTCCGATTTCTTATAGTGATCCAATTCTGATACTTTTCAATAAAATGTACTTTTAATTGATACTTTTTTTTATAAAACACACACACTCGTATGAGTTCAGTTGAGCTTGTCGCTCATCAAACTACACAGATTATTCACAATTGTAAATAAAGTAAAAAAAGAAGTAAAAAACACTTAACAAGAATTGAATTCCAAATCTGATTAATCGGCATCAACTTTTCAGGACTGGAGCTGCTTTAAATCACCTGATAAGAGACAAACATTATACATTATAGTCCTTTCAAATCCAATCACGATGTATCTAAAATGCACTAGAAAGGCAATAGATTCAATCACAAAACCGGATCTGGACATCCCTAATGTGTACAGTATATACTGTACATGTTTTAATACATTTTTCCGCCAGTCTGTTTATATTTTGATCAATTCATTCTATTTCATTCCACCTCATTCCATCTTTTAAACGTTACTCGATGTTGCATTTTGATCTTCAGTCTGCATGACATGACTTCAGTCTGCATGAAATCACACGGAGAGAAAGAATCAGTCCATTTCCTTGGGAGTAAGGAAAGATAGAACTCTGGAATCGGTACAGTACGATTCTCTACATCCGACAATTATGAATTCAGAATTAGAACCAAGTCTAGCATCACTTTTTTATGTAAGTTGCGATAGCTCTTTTAGATTACATTAATTGTGTGTCTATTGCAAATTGCATTTTTTACAACTCAAATATTGCAGATCGTGCAGATTCTATTTAGATTACAAAAGTTCATTTTAGGAAAAGTTCTAAATGAATTCACAATATTCCAAGTCTTAAGGCCTGTTGACACCATAACAAATTGACATTTGCATGAGCTTTAGCCATTTTTGCCAGTTAGCATTTTTGACAAGCTGTTAACTGACCGGTGATCAAAACAAAGCACCTGCAATTCCACTCTATGACACAAGGTGGCGAGACTTTAAGCTTAGTCTCGTATAGAAGTTATGCAAAGGAGCTGAAGTTCACTAAATTGAACTTTAAAAAAACATGTATGAGCATTGTATTGTAAACTATACATATTTTAGCAACATTCAAAATGTTTGTAAATGACGCAGTAAAATGAACAAAACGTGTTCTGGTGGTAATCGGCCTTAACACTTCTCGTAGAAACAGTCATCGCTCCAAAAAAAATATGTAGATAAATTGTTTTATATTTAATACTACAAATAGATAAAAAAATTGTGTAAGCAAGCATTTGATCATATAGAATGAAAGGTAAAAATATGTAGATGTAACAGTAGGTAGTAACACTCAACCAGAGTTTTACTAAAAGATCGCAACGTCTTGGGATTACTAGTAATTTACCACAAGGGTTCCTCTGCTCCTTTCTCTCAAACAGATTCAGACAGCCATGTTAGAAATGACTCTTCCCAGCTGCTGGAGATCCATCCTGCCCAGCCACAATTCATTCCCAATAAATCCCCCCACCTTACAATCACCCCCACTCCCTACTCACTCCCAAGCGGTGCACGGACACCACACGGACACCCTAAGCCCAGGGCACCTAGTGCCACTCAGATGCCACTTAGTTCCACTGGTAATTCTTGCTTCCTTTTTGTTGTCTATCTTTTCCTTACCACCTTAAAAAAAAAAAGATCTTACGACTGATGCATAAAAAAATAATCCCCTGTGGTTGACCCTTTGTGACCTTTGTGTGACCTTCTCGATTACTCAACTTCACCTTTGTGTGTTTTATGTTTGTGCCTGAAGATGCACTGTTGCACTTTATTACTTTTAAAATGTATATACTTACTGTATATATTTATGTATGATTTTTATATATATGTATTTTTTTGCACAGATTTTTAATTTTTGGTAAACTGATATTACTCATAGTAACTTATTAGAAATACAGCATGTGGTTAGTATATGTGTTCAGATTTTACACAAGCAACACTTTTTTAAATAAGTACTGTCGATTCCGGTTAATCGAACCATCACAATCATTTTGGTCCTAATATACGGACCAAAATGGTTAGCCAAAATGTAGCCAAAAGTCCAGTGTTAACCGCATTAAAATGAGACGTACTATGCAATACATATTCATGCTGGATGTGTTTTTTTATTCGCAATCAGAGCAACAATTGCAATCGTGTCCTTTGTTGTACCACTGAAGCTTGTTGACATTGCTACAAAATCTTCGTAATTTTTCACCAGTTAACATTTCACATTTCCGGTCATAATTTTTTGCGTAAATTGTATTTAACAAATAAAGTGCGTATAACGACTAATGAGTAAATTGTGTTATCCTTCTAAAAAGAGTTTAACAACTAAAGTGCATTCAAGGCGAAAGTGTGTTTAACGACAAATGTGCCTTTACCCCTTAGTGACTAAAGTTCGTTTAGCGATTAAAGTGCGTTTACCGACTAAAGTTTGTTTAGCGATTAAAGTGCGCTTACCAACCAATGTTAAATTTGCGACAAAAGCTTTGCAAATGTAACAACTAAAACAACTAAAAAACAACTAAAAAATGTAACAACAACTAATGTGCATTTCACGACCAAAGTTTGTTTAGCGACTAAAGTTCACCCCGGCTGGTGGTCCTAATAACCGGAATCCCCTGTATGTGGTTGTGTTGTTGCTCTGGTTTAGTTTTATTAAATATTATAATGTTCCAAGTTTAAGTAAACGTCCTTCACTGAGTAGTGTAAAGCCATTGTACCTGCCTTGCTTGCTGTTTGCTTTCTAGATTCAAGTTGTCATTTTATTTTTGTCCATTTAGGCAAAAGCATCCAGAAAGAATCGATCTCTTCTGTTCCCTCCAAACCAAACAAATCAGTTAAAACACTGACGTCCAGGAACCAGACATCTATAGACAGATACTCTAACGGCATGAGACCTTCTTTCCCCAGGCTCGGAGGAGACTCCCGGAGATATGGGGGTAAAAGACAACACTCTATCCTCTTCTCTAACTCAAAATCTGACTTCTTTTAAGCCTATCTTTTTTCACACACACACACACACACACACACACACGCACACACACACACACACACACACACACACACACACACAGACGCATCTATATCTTAGTGGGGTCCCCACGACGCCTCACTTACACAATCACACATTCCCTTCTCCCTCACTGTAACCCCACCCAACAAAATCTTCCAAATACCACTCTTTACTCCAAACTTCACCAAACTCAATTGTTAATTCAAATCCTAAGTGCCAACTTTACTTTCAACCAGGTCCTCAATGTTGTGGGGACCAAACTGAGGTTTAATAACCCATTTTAGTTAAAAACTAGCTATTGAGGTCCCACTTTGCCACACACACACACACACACACACACACACACACACACACACACACACACACACACACACACACACAGGTGTAAGGAGTACCTGAAAACCATTCTTGGGTAAAAGTACAAGACACCAATTTTAAGAAGACTTGAGTAAAAGTTATAAAGTATACAATTTTAAAGTAACTTAATTTTACTTGTACTGAATTTAGGCTCAAAAATGACCAAGAAACGTGAAAAATATATTTTTTTTAATTTGCAGGACTTATTTTCAGACATAGACATAAAAGTTAAATCCTCAAAATGGCAGGATAATTTAGATAAAGTACAAAAGTCAGTCTCAGTCAGACTCTAATGATTCAG
>MU204413.1:6334253-6368282 GCA_017309775.1 Paedocypris sp. Pulau Singkep
AAAGTATACAATTTTAAAGTAACTTAATTTTACTTGTACTGAATTTAGGCTCAAAAATGACCAAGAAACGTGAAAAATATATTTTTTTTAATTTGCAGGACTTATTTTCAGACATAGACATAAAAGTTAAATCCTCAAAATGGCAGGATAATTTAGATAAAGTACAAAAGTCAGTCTCAGTCAGACTCTAATGATTCAGATGATAAATAGCATCCAGTACAAACTAATTTCAAATGTAGTGGAGTAAAGAGTACAGATACTCTTGTAGTCATAAATGTAGTCATGGAGAGAGTATGTGTTGCTAAAAGTAGAACCCATAAAAATACTTAAGTAAGTACGTACGTAAAAACAACAAAGTCCCTTTACTCAAGTACTTTTCACCATTAAACACACGCACACAATACAGAAAAAATGACAACAACAAACCATTTTATCTATTCTTCTTACAACTTTTCTTTCCTCTTCACACACATCTTCTAAAATCCCTCAATCCATTGCACTCTTCCTTTCTTGTGAATTCTAGTACGTATAAAGCACTTGATTTGTCCTAAAGCTCAAACAAGGATTTGCTGTGATCTAATATCAAACCGCCGCTCTTTCCCACAGACGCGTGTAGCTAAGTTTAGCTCCGGCTAACTAGCGTCCCCACAAGTCTCTTTTCCCCCATAACACTCGTTCTTTTCCCCCTCCAACAGCCAATGATGAACATCATAGGGGATTTTCTCTCCCCAAACCAGTCATGTGGTCCAGAGCCAGAATGGGTAAAGCAGAACTTGTCGTTTGTGTGTGCTAGTCATGATTAACATCCACATCCACGTGTTGTCGTCCATCCCATGAACTCATCCTCGCTCATCCATTTATCCAACAAATCCATTTGCGTCATGGTGTCGTCAACGTGTGTCGTCGTTTTTCCAAGCTTGTGCAGATCCTGTCGGCTTTGTGCGTTGTGCGAGCTTCTCTTCGGATGTGTGAGGTTTGCTACAGGTTTTGTGTTAAAACGATGAACTCCGGCGCAATGTCACAAACTGTCCAGTAACTTTCTGTGGCTCTTTTATTCGTTCACGACAAACTCTTTTCTGCAGAGGACTGTGGCGGCTTCTAGTCGTGTGGTTGTGAGCATGACTACTTGCATGAGTTATTGCAGACACGAGCTTCATGTGGTGTAAAGTCCTCTCAGTCAGACACACTGTACGTTGCATTAGGTTATATACAGTAGTTTAGCAGAAGTGTAAAGAGACCCTGAAAACCATAGTAAGTAAGGATATATTACTGTAACAATTACTCCGAGATTAATTCCGAGAAGACTCGTAAAGTCGTAAAATGTCCAGTTTTAAAAGAACTTGTGTATTATACTCTTACAAATCAATGTAAAAAACTATTCTTTATTTGAGGTCTCATTTCCTTAAAAAGAAATGAAATTTAACACCTCAATGTTTCAAAATGGCTGAACAAAATAGATACAGAATAAAAAGTCAGATTTAGGTGATAAATAGCATCCAGTATCTTCAGCATCCTGCAGATGGCATCATCGACTTATCCTATCGAAACCGTGGTAGAAAAAGTAGTGACTTTAGTAGAGACAAGTGTGCATTCAAATATAGTGGAGAAATGAGTACAGATACTCAATCACTAATGTAGTCAAGTAGAGAGTAAAAGTTGTTTCTATTTTTTTGGATACTCAATACAAGTACAACGTAGCCAAAATACTCAAGTAACAAAGTCCATTTACTTAAGTACTCCGCTGCAGTTTAGTATTTTTTGTGTTACAGTAGTCAGGTTTTACTGTACAAGAGTATAATTTCTCAAAACGATGTAAGAATTAAGTAGAGATAAGAAAACGGTAATACACAAGTACTGGCAATTCAATAAAAAAATAAATAAAAAAAAAAACACACGTTGTGAAAAATGTCAAGTTGAGATATATTCTTAAATCTTAAAGTTTTATAACTGTGATAATGTAACAGTTGATACTAAAACAGAAACAGTGTTACAAGATCAAGTCACAGGGCAGCAATCGCGAATCGAAACAGAAGAAGCGGATTTAGTTTGTTATGTAATGTTAAACAATGATCCATAGGCAGACGTTCAGACAGTATATTTTTGCAGACAAAATAACACTGGAAGAAGTAAGATTCAACTAAATACAATCATATATTACAACAGTGACTACAAACCACGACCGGTTAGCTTAGCGCTAACAAACAGGTCCAATGAGCTCGACGGGCCTCTTGCAATTGCTCTGAACATGCGTGGACTGGTGCAAAGGCTCTTGGGAAATGAAGTTCTGACCAACGATATCAAATTGATACGAATCACAAGTTAAAATAAAGAAAAACAAAAATTGCATTTTAAGAGAATATTAACATGGTTGAACCAGAAATGTAAACAAAAATTTTAGTTTTTTGTAATTTGAAAATGAAAAATCAGTGGGATGCCAATATTCGCGGGGTGCTTATATTTGCGTAAATATGGTATGTTATGTTAACACACTTTTTAAAACAAAATGGCCACATTATAATATTTAAAAATAAATAAATAAATAAAAATAATCCAGGACCCAAAAACCGGAAGGACAAATCAAATGTGCCATAATCATAATCCACGTTTCGATGTGTCCCCGCCCCACTCTCAGAGGAACGTCATACAGATTAAACGAAGTGATTTTAATTGAATTTGACATTTCTTGCAAGAAATACTGTCAAAGTAACTCAAAGAAGCTAAAAGTAACCGTAAAAATAAAAATTTAAAATAAAGGTAAAAATAATAAAAGCAAATAAATTAAAGAAATTTCACACTTTAATCACAACATTAATTATCTTAAGGCAACTTATTTTCATATAAAAATTAAATAAATATAACAGTACAAAATAAAATACGATTTTCTATTATATGTTATAGAAAAATAGACAATTTTATATTAGAATATTACAATAGAATATAAACATCATGCTTGGATTTTCAAGTTAATGATAAATATTGGTGTTGGGGAAAATCTCCTTTAACCTGTCATTATTTGCGCTTTTAACGTTTTCTTTTTCCATTTTAAACAAGTGTGATCACCAAACAACCAACTACTTCTAACCTGTCCCTAAGTTTTACACTTTGATTGTCTTTAAATTCATTTTTCACTTGTGATTTTTTTTCAATTTCAGGTTCTCCTGCAGCACGTCCCCCTATCCCACCAAAAAAGCCTAATCTTATAGGCAAACTTGGATTAGGTTAGTTAAAAGTTCATCGGGTTATTTGAAGATAAACGAGTCAAAATATACATTGAGAAATATGAAATCTCACCTATTGCAACATAAGAGCTCCTTCTAAAAGATGCTACCGTTATAATGTAGTAGTATATGATGCATTTAGTAATGCAGATCAAGTCTAATCTCCTACTAGATTATACTGCTCCAATAATTTGATCATATTTATTTTATTATTATTTTTTTTTTAATCACAGACAAGCTGACAGATCTGAATAAGGACAAAACTTCAATACTGACACCCAAACTTCCACTTGTAACACCAAAACCATCCAAACCAAAGACAACTGCTTCTCCATCAGGTATACCAGATGTACACAACACATACCATAATGCACACTCGCCTCATGAATATTAATGTTTTTTACATTTTGTATCCATGTATTTATATACTGCTAATTGATTTATTTTACAATTCCATGTACACAGTAATATATATATATATATATATATATATATATATATATATATATATATATATATAAAACATACACACAGTGTACGTACAGTATACATATATAATATGTGTATATAAAATCACACACCGTAATTATATTTATGTATATATAGATTTTCTTTTTTTTGTAAGAAAAAATAGCCCAAAAAAAATTTATTTGTGTATTACATTCATCGTTTTTCATTCTTATTATATTTTCTCCATCTTAACAATACTATATTAAAAGCTATACAGTATCCATATATACGCACACACACACACCGGCATAAATATATACATATTAATATATATATATATATACATATTAATATATATATATATATATATATATATATATATGAATATTCATTTTTATTTGCTTAAAAAAAATTTATTTGTGCATCATTTTTCCTTCATGTTATATTTTCACCATTCTGCCAAAACTACTTAAAACCTATACTCATATATACACATTTAAAAAAATGTCTTAAAAAATTGTATTTGTGTGGTACATTGTTTCATCTTTTTTAATTCATATTTCATTTTCTCCATTCCAGCACAACGTTTTGAGACCTGGGAGAACTCTTCGTTATTCAGCTCCGTTCCAGCCTCTAAAATCGATGCCATGGGCAAAGAACGCTACGTCGGTAATAAGATTTCCCGTTGTTTAGACGGGCATGACACATTTCCTCAGAACTGCTGATTTAATATAATTACACCACATTAGAAACTGTCCAAACAGTTCAGACATTCAGAGATTAAGCAGAGACCGCATGCATCCACATTTAAACTGTGGTTTCGTTCAGCGTCACACGTGGTTTACAAGACGGACAAGAAGCCAGACGAGCCCTGCTCCATCACTTCCTCCCTCAGCTACTTCCCAGAGGACGAAGGCCGAGAACAAAATGTCACCAACCCACCCAGATCCGCTCCATCCAACCTCACCGTCGTGACTGTGGAAGGATGTCCGTCCTTCGTTATTCTAGATTGGCAAAAAACCGACAACGACACAACAGGTGAAATTCTTAAACGTCTGCAGTCTCGTCTTTGAACGATAAATCTCCGTTTTTTTTTTGACATTTTGTTCTTTTCCCTGAAGAATATGAGGTTATTTCAACCACTAAAGGACCTGAGGGGGAACAGGTTTCCATCCTCACCACTAACCAGACTCACACCGCTGTGGAGAACCTCAAACCCGAGAGCAGGTAAGGAACGCGAAGCATTCTAGCGGTTAGCTTCTTCTATCAGTCTCGAAGACGCTTCTAGCTTGCTGGGTTTTTTATGTGACTTAATAAACGCTCTATAAAAACCTGGCAAAGACATAAACGTACGGAGCGCTTCTCAGAGCGCACAAAACCTGGCGATGTCTCGGCGTCCCACATGCAGGATCCATTAAAGAAGAGACAACACTCTTCAAGTTCTCGGCTTCAGCTGAGTAAATATATCAACTGTCAGGATGAAAAAACATTTAATTCAACCTTTACTCAGAACTTTACAAAGACTGGGATTTTCTTTACCAAGTAGACTCGTTTGGGCAGGTTTGGAATTGGACTTGTGTCCTACTGTGTTCTAGGTCGCAATACTGCCCCTTGTGGCCACATTGACAAACTCACTCACATTCTTTTCAACTGTCGAGTCAATTTCGATTATTGGCCCCCCACATCGCTAGAAAAACAACACTATGAAAATGACACAAGCATTTGTTCTTTCTTGACAGTTACGAATTCAAGGTGAAGCCGAAGAATGAGTTGGGTGAGGGGCCGCCAAGCGAAAAGGTGTCTTTCAACACGGAGTCTGGTAAGAGCCTTCAATCCCCGCCAGAAGAGTTGTCAAGATGCTTAGCGATCATACGAGCGCAACTAATAGTTGTATTGTTTTACCAACTTAACAACTCCAGCATGTTCGTGAATTGACGATGAATAAAGACCAACTTCCATGTTTTTTTGGAAGGGAGCCTTGAAAGTTTTAACTCCTCCGTCCCTCATAAAATAGGGACTTGTGAGAAAGAACAGATTGGAAACTGGAGCCAAAACAAGTTAGGGAATAAAGACTCCATATGTTTGTAGAGAAGGAGAAAAGGAGGAGTGTTTAAGATGAAGTCCCCGAGACTCAGTCCCAAGACAGATTTGTCAGATTTGGAAGGCTAGTTCTTGTTGGCTGATCGGTTCCAAACGAATTGGAAAGTATTTTTTGCCTGGTGGAATTTATTGTACTTTTCTTAATCCCAACCTGCTAGTCAATTGGCTCCTAATCAATTGGTGTTCGTAGTCCGCCAGTCAATTCGGTTTTACTCTTTCCATCTTTCGTAATTCTTGGTCTTCTTTGTCTCACAGCGGACCCGCGAGTGAGCGAGAACGTCTCAGGTAAGATTTTTCTTTGCACCCTTTTCCTCTCAGGCGACAAATTCCTATCTGTTGAATAAATGGATAATGTAATGAACAGTCCTAGTGGAGAAAAACGCGGAGTCGAAAAATGGAGTAGACTTCCTATGAGTTCACTTCTTCCAACTTCTCAGCCAGACTAAACATTTACCAAGGAGTAGCAGAAGGATAACGGCCTCTTGTTCCACCGGACCCCCCACACAAACAAGGGCTTCGTTTGGCTTCGAGCCGTTGTGTAACTCATGAGAATTGTCTAGTCTGACATCCCTTGATTTCTTACACTTTGTGAAACCTGTTCAGAAACTGGCAAAGCAACGAAACATCAAGAACCAAGTCAGCCAAGAATAAGATGCTAGGACCAGCCAGTGGAAATAGAATAGGAGAAGACGTTTAGCTCTCAATCTTCGTTTCAACATCCAGAACTACACATTGTGTCTTGTAGTCCAATCTCCAATGATTGGGAAAAGCCTTTCCTCTCCAGATCAATTCATCAAGTTGGACTGTTTGTTTAGGTAAAGATGCGATCTGGACACAGTTCCCCTTCAAAACCGACTCCTTCTCGGAGTGCAACGGGAAGCAGTACGTGAAGAGGACATGGTACCGCAAATTTGTTGGCATCCAACTCTGCAACTCCCTGCGATACAAGATTTACCTGAGCGATTCGCTCAACGGTCAGTCTTCCGCTTTAGATTTAGACAGTGAAGTTGATTGGTTTTGATTGTGAGCTCTCATTATCCTTCTCTTCAGGCAAGTTCTATAATATTGGAGACCAGACAGGTCACGGTGAAGACCACTGTCAGTTTGTGGACTCGTTCCTGGATGGCCGAACAGGAACTCAGACGGTTGCAGACCAGTTACCAAGCAGGCCAGGTAATCCTAGAAAAATTATGTCAGTGGTTGAATTAGGATATTCCAAATCAGTAAATTTGGAAAAAGACTTAAAACTGCATGATGTTCAGGCATTTAACAGTATTTTTAGACTATGAAACACAACGTTTTTCGGATTTTAACCAAGGATTTGAAGTGCGTCTTTTAGTCTGAAAAATAAGGTGAAAAATACAATCCAATAGTCCTAATACAATTGTGTCAAAATAATCAAGTCTAAAATATCTGTTTAAAACAATTTTTACAATAGTTACTTATTGTTACTACAAAACAAAAGAAATCACATTCTTTAAACAGGTGACGAAACTAACAGGACAATTTACCAAGCAGCCAAACACCCGGTATCATCTGTGACATTATCCATAGTAAATGGAAAATTCCATAGTAAAAGGATTTCACCGTTATTATGCTAAAAACATGGGAAATGTATCAGTCATATTGAGGATGAAAAACCTCAATAAAGTGAAACTGCGACTTAAGATCCATTAAACATGAGTCTAGTTGTGGTCCTGTAATAGAGATATGGGCTCGTCTCCAAGAGGGTGCCCACTCTTAAACTGCCCACTGCTCCGGGTTGGTTTGTGTAACTTCACTGAATGGTTAAATTCAGAGCACAACTTCAATACTGCCCCTAGTGGCCACATTGACAAACTCACTTCACTATATCTCTATCTTTTCTCTGATCCAGGGTTCTACAGGGCGATGAGACAAGAGCCGGTCCACTTTGGCCAAATAGGCGGGAACTCTCACATCACCTACGTCGCCTGGTACGAGTGTGGCACTCCAATTCCCGGGAAATGGTAGAACCTGGGCCAAAAAAACCCCACAGAAGACAGAATCCAGATTTAAAAAACTCATTGATGAGGCTCGGTGGACGTCACATGGCCGGACTTTGATACGTTATTTGTCCACCATTGATGGGTGAGTTTGGTTTTGAGCCATCTAGGAGAACCAAACCAAGTCAGGGAAACGTTTGACGGCATTTGTGATAGTAGCACAACAAGGCCTCAGTTTTATTTATCAAACAGTTGGGAGAACGAGAAAACCAAGTAACTACGGAAAATCAATTACACACAACCTGGCGATTACAAAAGCAAAGTACGTGTTTAAATATAGGGAAGCTGGCTCCCTGAAAGTATTTTAATATTTCGTGCTATACTATTTATCAGTTGTTATGAGGTGGTTTTTCCTTGGCTTTTCAGTTTTCAAAGGCTGTGCTTTTAGACATTGCGTTCGCGGTTAAGAAACCATGGTCAAGCGTCGGAGGCAGCTGGATCTTCACTGCGGAGGTCGTAGATCTCAACCGCATCATCTGTGGGTCTCAAAGCCCTAGAGAAGGTCCGGAGACCCACAGAACCGGACTACGGATCAATGATAAGACTGTTGACTAGACGTATGGATTAAAATGTCACTTTTAATTCCTATTTAGTTCTTTTTTTTGTATGAAATCACGAGCATATCCACAAAATGGTAACATGACCATCAGATCATGGACTATAGCAGTGACTATAGTTTTGAAGTGGTTCTGTATTGTAAGGACTACCTTAAACTTGCAGTTTGCACAGCACAAATCTATTTATATGTATATGGAGATTTTCAGGAAGCTTATGAGAAAAAAATAAATCTTCCCCTGAAGCTTGTGAACGCAGTAGATCACGACGGAATGGTTTTAAAGAAACGTACCAACCCTCTAAGCTTAGCGAGGAATCACAGAAACGTTCATTTTTCAAGGACGTCTTGCGTCTGACTTTCATAATTTGTATAGTTTTCACCATGGTTTATTCTTACTATTATTTGCTTGTAAGATTGTGTAGTTTTTTTTTTTACTTTTGTATATATTTTACTAAAATAAAAGGCAAGTTTTCTTTGTTTTTTTTAACACTTGTACTGTTTTTATTTTTTTACTTTTTCCAGTCAGACATTCATTCGCATCATAAGGCGCACCATTAATAATAAACATCTCTTACATTGAATTTGTTTGGCATATAAGGAGAACATTTTTTTCTGGATTATTAAGCACACAGTCGATTTTTTATACATTTATTATGACTAAAAACATTTCGATTTTAGTAAAGTCATCTACAGCAGTACAATGTCATGTGGTTATTACATGGTTACGTGATGAATAGTTATTACATTAAGGTAATAAGTCTAAACATTTTTAAAACTTTTTAATTTTTAATTTTTAGACTTATTTCAGGTTAAAAATGTAATCATATTAACATTTATTTTAATTTGCTACTAAAGCCGCGTGTTGACGACAAACGCCAACTTTTTAACATATAGACTCTTTTAGTATCTTGAACAACCTTATGCGTTAACTCACAAAACATTTTGGATGACGTTATATTGCCAAGTTCTTGAGTCGAGGATGACCGCTTTCAATTTCCAACATGACTGTGCACCACTGCGCATAGTGAAGTCCATAAAAGTTCACGGACCAGTGAGTTTGCTGGAATGGAACTGGTGTGCTCGGAGTTCTGAGCCCAACAGAACACCTTTAGGATGAATTAAAGCTGAAACTGCAAGCCAGCACTTCTCCTCCAACATCAGCGTCGTCTTCTAAAAATGTGTTTCTAGAGTAATGGTCACGTCTTCTCAAAACACCTCCTGCTAAACCAGGAAAACCTTCTCGGAGTCCAACTCGTTATTGTTGTGATGGTCAATGTCATATTTTATTTAAAAAAAAATATCTAAAAAAATTACGTAAAAAAAAAAAAATAATTGTATTTCAATGTGGCCACTAGGGGCATTCTCAAAATTGTGCTCTGCATTTAACCATCCAGTGAAGTTTCACCAATTTCCAAGAAGACTTGAGTAAAAGTCGTAAAGAATTAAATTTTCAAAGGATTTAAGTTTTTTACTCATACTGAATTTAGACTCAAATGGCAAAACAAACTAGTTTAAAAAAAGAACAAACTCAAATGTGCAGAAAAATGTGAAACTGCTAATTCATGGTCACGTGATTTATCTGATAAATAGCATCTAGTATCTCAGCATCCTGTAGATGGCGATATCACCTCTCCCGCCCAAGAAATTAAGAATGAGTATAGATACCTAATCACAAATGTAGTCAGGTAGAGAGTACAAGTTATTTTGTTACTAAGTACAAAGTAGCCAAAATACTTTTGTAAAGTAACAAAGTCCATTTACTCAAGTACTTTACACCCCTGCAGTTATATAAGCAATTTGGATAGTTTGGTATTGAATAAAATGTACACATTTCAATTAAGTGTGTTTATAAACCAAAACACTGTGCTTAAAACACACAAATTATTTCTATTCACACCCTTTCATAATTATATAACGGTTTTTACAATTCGATTGTATTAATATGAATGCCGATAGCTCATTAATACTTAATGTCAATCCAGCAATTCATAAAAATAATAAGCTTTGGCTGTTCATCATGATAATGGACGCTGGATTATAAATGGAGTGAAGAGCTGAAAGACACCTGGACAGGACGATGGAGAATAAGGCTGTTATTACGATTAAAAACCTGACACATGCAAAGCCAACCGAACTGACCAGACACAGAAAGAATCTCATTTCTTCTTTCCTGCTCGACTTCCTTCTTTCCTCTCTTGGAAGCAAGTCACCGTCTTTAATCTGCAATTCTCTTTCTGGTTCTTCACGACACACCGGATTCGTAAAACAGAAGATGTGGGCATTTCCTCCACAACTGTCCATGTGATATTCAACCGTCGAGCCGAAGAAGGTGCTTGGTTTGATAAAAAAAAAAAAACATTTGCAGATTTTAATCAACCGTCCATGTAATTTTCAAGGGTCTAGCCAAGGAAGCCGAAAAATTTGTACTGTATTTATGCGAATAAGCACCCCTTTATTTCAAACTTGGGAGGTGCTTATAATTGCCGATCTAAATATGCGCCCTTTTTTCTGTATTTCAAGTCAGGAACAATCACAAATAAACGGAAACACATATTATTTACTCAATAACTAAAAGTAAGAAACATTAGACACGCCGCGTCTCATAGAGACAAAAAAAACTCTGGAAGAAGTAAGATTAAACTAAATACAGTACAATCATTTATATTACAACAAACAGAGACTACAAACCCGGACAGGGTTAGCGTAGCTTAGCACAACTGGCTACAGAAAGAGCCAAAACTGAAGAACACGGGCATAAAACACGGGTATAAAAAAAATTCAAGGAACAGACACGATCAAAACGCTGGGTCGCTGCACAGGGGATAATAATCATTCCTCTTCACACAGCGTCGGACAAACGAATAGCCTGAAACGGGCCTGAGCTTGAAACAATTGTGCATGTGCAGAGTCTGACTGGAGCAAAGGATCTTGGGAAATCAAATCCTGACCCCTAGAATCGACTTTTTGTTATCTATTATTAAGTAAAACGATATCAAAATGATACAAGTTAGGTTTGTTAAAAAAGGGAAAAAAAATTGTATTTTTAAGAGAATATTAACGTAAATTGAACCCAAAATGTTAATATTATTTTAACGTAAAAATAATTTTAATTTTTTGCCTAAAAACAAAAAAGGCGGGTGCTTATATGTGTAAATATGGTAATACAAAAAAAACAATTTAGCAGATTTTAATCAAAGCTAAAACAAATTCATAGTTGTTAAGTCAACAATGTCAACCAATCGTCATTTCCCAGAATCCCCACAGCAACTGTTTTCCCATGCCGGCCATTATCACGTGTATAATGTCTTTTCATTGTCGTTTTGTGTTGCCCCTAGTGGCCTTTTGATTTATTAATAATTAAATCAAAACGTGTGCAAATAATACGCATGTTCCGGATTTGCATTTATACACAACGCTTTTCATTCTCCTCCATCACTCTTCCCTCCATTAACCATTCTGCACATCACATGAAAATAGCAACAAAAACTGTGAAGAAACATCGTAGCGAGATGTTTCCAGAGCTGGTCTGAGACCCAGAGGTGGACAACAGCTGGACAGAAAGAGCCAACACGGAACAAAACGATGAACATCTGAATCATTGCGGTCGAAACACTCCTCCACAGCTCCTCCAAAAAAAATAAAAACAACCCTCCTGCTTTCTTCTGCTCAACCCTCCGCCGCTTCCTACCATCTGCACTCGTGGAGATTTTCCTTGGAGTCTGAAAACAAAAGAAAGAACCAGCGCTGGCTCCAGAAGACACCACTTAATCAGAGCTGGAGCGAGATCTTAGACGCAGGAGACGCCTGCCAAATCTCTGTCATGTCCTGATCTTAATTGTTTAAACAGACGAAAGGAAAGCGAAACGAATCCTCCAAACATCTCCCCACCTGATGAGCTGCGCAGTTCCAGGCCACGGTTCTGGCCGGCGGACAATCAAGTAATGAGTCCGTGGAGTGTCGGTAATTCCGACTGGTGGATTTATGCTGGAAATTGCTGGTGGACTTTGGTGTAAGTTGTTAGAGAAGAAGCCTCGGGCCTGGTGAGGGTCCCGCCATATGCTTGTGATTTAAACCCACCCGCTTGGTATTTTTCGAGAGAGAGAGAGAAAGAGAGAGAGAGACCACTGTTTTCCACTAATAAAAAAACAGATTTTCTCCACGACTCGGCCACGATCTGGTTCAATAGTGCGTCGAGGGAAAAGAAGAAACGACGCCGTCCGAATCTTGGCGCCGATCCAGTTACAACCTCCAGGTCCTGGCAGATGAGTTACGCTCAAAATTAAAAAAAAAGACGGAGATATTTTCGCCAACTGAACTAGATTGTTCATTGTTTGGAAGAAAAAACAAATTGTAGTCTGATTCGGATCACATTGTGATTCGTTATATAAGAAATACGCCGTTTGTGCTAATCGTGCTTCACGAGGCAGACGGCGCTGACTGATCCTCAATCTTTCTATCACTCCAAACATTTCCGCAGCGATTTTGGGTTTTTATTAACTTCTGGTTCCGTTTTGCCGTGTTTATAAAAGGCGAAAACGCTCGCCAGGAATAATAGCAATATTGATATTTATTAGCATATGGCAGGCACATTATTTCTTCACGACATATGAAAAAAAATCCCCCCGTCCTCAAAAAAAAAAAAAACACGAAATTGTCCAACGGTGAAAACAAAAGGAGGTAAACTAGTCTGGCGGGATTCGCAAACCTCGAATTAACGAGAGAATAATCGTTGGCAAGCGGGAAGCTAAATGTGACCATAAACGCATTATTTTATCGTTAGTGATCTGGTTTAGACCGAGATCCAAACTTCTTCTGCGGTTCAGGTGGCTTCGCTCCGGACCGCATGAGAAAAACGGGTCAAGTACCGCGAGATACAGTATGTATATAATTAAACAAATTTAAAAACCGTAAAAACTACGTCTATAGAAGAAGCAAAGAGCGTAGTGGAAAGCGAGCGGAGCAGAAGGTCCCGCGAGATGATGTGTAATGGTGAGATCAAGCAGAACAGACCCTGTAGGAATTCTGCTGGTTCTGTTCTGCTGGCCTGGACAGTGTGAAGAACTCTCCGTGTTTACTTTCAGAAGGTTGAAGAACTTCTAGAACTTGTTCTCTTCACCCGCCTCGGTCCATCTTTTAGCTGTGATGTTTATTTCAATGAGGCGTTGAACGTTTAAACGATAAAGTGACATCGATTTTGTCTGCAACTGGAACATTGTTGTTTACAATTTTGGCCGCCAAAATAAGAGTCCACTAGGTGTTTTATTTTTTCTATTGTATTCTACGCTTATTAATGTGCAGGACGTCCAAAAATACATTTAATGCGTATTATAATTGAATTACATGAAAACAAAGTGATGCAAAAATTATTATTTTTGAATACTTGAAAAAACAATTCCTAAAATTCGAGGTACCACGACGGAAGTGTTGTGAAGAGCAAAACCGATCTTCATGTGCTGGAAGTCAATTTGTATAAAAAAGCCAAATAAATATAAAATAAGCCATGATTGAACCTCCATTGTGGCCTCTGTGAGATTTTAGATGGTCACCACTATCGTCCCTTTTCGCTGGGTGAAGATTACGAGACCTCACTTCCTTGCTTTACTTTCCACGGTAGAAGATAAAACCCAGCTCAGCTCCATCCGCGATGCTGATAAGGAAAGCCAGCTAAGTCCGTCGGATTCATCACGACAGGAAACAGTAGAACGTCACTGATGGAGACTGACTCTCATCCAAAGTGATGACGCCAACCCAAGTGTCTGAAGAAACAATGCCAGAGCTTCTCCTAAAGATCTCATCAGCATCACAGTCACAAATAAAGGGCAAATGGTTTGTAAAAATATCGGACAGATGTTTAGTAGAGTAGCAGAGGTGTTAAGAGTACTGGAAAACCACAAGTAACAAAAGTAGTAATATCTTACTGTACAAACTAGATAAAAAACAACCTTTATTCATCTCCCAAGGGAGAAATTACACCTTTACCAAATCCAAAGTAAAAGTGAAAGTCGTAAAGTATCCAGTTTAATAAGAACTTGAGTATTTTGCTCCAGCTGAATTTATGCACAAAAGCATCAGGAAAAGTGAAAAACAAGAAACTCTCTAAATATGAGGCTTCATTTCCTAATATTGAAATAATTTAACACCTCAATTATTGAAAATGAATATAAAAATAGAATATAAATATAAAATAGAATAAAAAACGAACAAGTCAGTCTCAGTCCAACTCAAATGTGCAAAAAAGTGCAACTGCTAATTCACGTGATTTAGCTGATCAATAGCATCCAGTACCTTCAGCATCCTGCAGATGGCGACACCACCTCATCCACACAAGAAACGTGCAACAATGTACAACTACCGCTGTATAAAACGACGCGACTTTTTGGGCACAATCACAATGTAACGATAAGTGTCCATTCAAATGTGGTGGAGTAAAAAGTACAGATACTCAATCACTAATGTAGTCAAGTAGAGAGTAAAAGTTGCTTAAAATTCTGATACTCAGTACAAGTACAGAGTAACTAAAAATACTCAAGTAACAATGTCCAGTTGCTCATGTACTTTATACTACTGCTGAATAAAATATTTGCTGCTTAATATTCTTACTTCATAACATAATTCTATTACTGTACAACAGCATTTTTTCCATAATGACAAGACGAATGTAGTGGCGACAACATTTTTGGCACTTTTTGTTAAAAACAAACATTTTATTTATCCCACCATAGAGAAATTAGGATCTTTTCTAAACTCCTGGGATTTTCCAGGAATTCTGATGAATTCTAAAGTCGGGCATTTGATTTGAAGAACTAATTTGACTGATCAAAGTTGGCCGGTTGCTCAACATGCTGGGTAATGTTCTCACATAGTTAATAAATCTTCATCTTCGGTAGTTTCCTTTAAAAAAAAAAATAGCAGATGTGTGTGAAGGAACTTCCAGATACAAACGTGTGTGTGTGTGTGTGTGTGTGTGTGTGTGTGTGTGTGTGTGTGAGAGAGAGAGAGATCAGATGACTCTTTTGAAGGGAACGAAAGAACTGCGTATGGATTAATGCAGGAATTATTGTTTAAATCCGAATGGCTTTTTGTAATATATCCTTGCTCATGTTTTCAATAAAACGTTCAGCGACTTGCTCATGTTTTCAATAAAAGTCTCAGTAGGGCCTCATGTCCTCGACAAAACATCCTGAAGCGTAAATACAGAGTGAAAGAGTGACCTGTCAAAAATCATTCTCACACCAGGAGTAATGTGGTCTGGAATATTATGAATACAGTAATCTAGCTAAACAAGGCTGAGAGAGAGAATAAGTGTGTGTGTTTGTGTGTGTGTGTGTGTGTGTGTGTGTGTGTGTGTGTATGTGTGTGTGTGTGTGTGATAGAGAGAGACAGAGAGAGTGAGAACGAGTGTTTGTGAGAAAAAGCAAAATGAGTGAGTGAAGAATACTGATTTACGCAAACATAACATTCACAGTCTTAAGCTCAGAGAAGCAGAAACTATGAACTTAATCTGCAATCAAAAATAAATGAATAAATACAGTGAAACAATTGTTTGTGAGAGAAAGAGAGAGTATTTGAGAGAGTGAAATACATTGCTTGTGGGAAGAGAGAAAGAGTGTTTGTCTGTGAGAGAGAGAGAGAGAAAGATTGAGATTGTTATAGAAAAAGAGAGGCGAGTGAGTGAGTGAGCGAGTGGTTGAGAGAGAGTTTGTTTGAGATGTATGTGAGAGAGAAAGTGAATGAAAGGGTGAGGAAAAAGAGAAAGAGAGTGTTTGTGAGAAACACAGTGTTTGTGAGAAAGTGAGTGTTTGTGAGAGAAAGAAATAAAGGACAAACATAACATTCACAGTCTAAAGCTCAGAAAAGCAGAAATTCTGATTTAATCTGCAATTTAAAAAGAATGTTAAATAAACAACACTGTAAAAAACTGGCCGTTGTAAACTGTAAAATTACAATTACCTATGCATAATATTTTTTTTGTTTAAAGGTGAGCGCACTATTCTTCCCATGATGCATTGTAAAAAAAAAACCAACAAAATTATGTTTTGCTGAAAAATATACATTTAAATACATTTAAAGGGCTTTTTAAATTTTTTTACAATGCAAAGGCATTGATTGTTCTAGATCACACAAATATTTTTTTTTTATTAATGAAATGTACAAAATTAGATTTTTCTTTTATTTATTGTATTCATTTTGCACACAAAACACCATTTTTTAAATAAGTGCACCAGATATCACCCTAAATTCACAAATAAAACCATGTACCTCCATAAAACTTCATAAACAATGGAAATTAATTAATAAACGGTGCAATTTAAAAACAATGCTATTATTAAACTCGATAAGTACAATAATTTTAGCAAAATGGCAATTACGGCACTTTTGTTTACGATTGTCGCACAAAGAAAGAAGAGAACGAATCTCACACTGATGTACAGTAACAGAAAGGAGTCACGTTTTCTTCCACCCTGTAGACTTTTTTAGATTCTGATTGGAATCAGATCATACTTTCCAGGAGGAAATTAAATTAGCTTTTGAAGAGATGGTAATATGACGGCAGCTGTTGCTGATAAAAATGTCCGTCCACACGTTACATAATCCAGAGTTTTCGGAGAATCCGAGAGCACGTTTGATTCTTTCATCTCCAATAATGGGGCTTGAGTTGCTCCAGGTGTGTGTGTGTGTGTCTGTGTGTGTGTGTGTGTGTGTGTTTAGGTGTCGTCTCAAACTGGATATCATCTTCAACGTTTGTCAAATCTGTATATCTTACTTTAAAATATCAAACATAATTGGTGTGAAAAAAACTTTTTTTATTTCATTGGTTCTACAAGTGAGTGTCTTTGAGCAAGTCACTGGCCCTCACATGCCCCTAGTGGCCATATTGACACTCAGGCACTTTGCACTATAGTAACTTGTTAGTAGACCCAATATGTTTTCTACATGCTCGTGGGTTTCCTCCAGGTCTCTGATTTTCTCCAACAATTCAACAACATGGGTTTTGACAATGCGGGAAATTGCCAATAGATGTGAGTGAGTGTGTCTGTCTCGCTTTGTGATTGGTTGTCCACCAATCCAGGATGCGTGTCCCTTTTTCACAGAGTGGATGGGATTGGAAGAATTTACAATTACAAAAACATATCATTTTAATTACCTTCTGCAACTTTCAGGCGCAAAGTTGGATGGATGGGTGGATGGACAGATGGATGGATGAGTGGGTGTATATTTGGATTGGCAGGTGGTTGTACGGAAGGATGAATGGTTGGATGGATGTGTCAAATGATGAATAGACGGTTGAATAATGGTAGTTGGATGGATGGAGGAGTGGTGAATGGATTAGACTGTAGATAAATAGATAGATGAAGGTCTGGTGGATGGATGGATGGATGGATGGCTGGATGGATAAGTGGGTATGTTTGGATTGGCAGGTGGTTATACCCAAGGATAGATGGGTGGATGGGTGACTGGAAGATGAATAAACGGATGAATAATGGTAGATGGATGGATGGGGACTGGTGGATGAATAATCAATGTTAGGCTGGATGATGGACTGATGGATGGATGGAGGGGTGGATAGACAGATGGACGGATGAGTGGGTGTGTGTTTGGATTGTATGGAAGGATGGATGGAGGGTTTGGTGGATGTGTCAGAAGATGAATAGATGGATGAATAATGGTAGATGATGTGAATGAAGAATAATCAATGGTAGATGGGAAGATGGATGAAGGACTAGTGGAAGATGGGTGAATTGGTCGGTAGATGAATATATGGATGAATAATCAATGGTAGGCGTATAGATGGATGAACGGATGAATGGACAGAAGAGTGGATGTGTGTTTGGATTGGAAAGTGGTTGGATGGATGTGTCGGAAGATGAATAGACGTATGAATAATGGTAAATGGATGGATGAAGATCTGGTGGATGCATGGGACTGTAGATGAATAGATGGATGAAAAATCAATGGTAGATGGATGAAGGACTGGTGGATGGATGGATGGATGGATGGACAGATAGACGGATGAGTGGATGTATGTTTGGATTGGAAGGTGGTTGGACGGAAGGATGGATGGAATGCTTGGATGGATGTGTCGAAAGATGAATAGACATATGAATAATAGTAGATGAGTGGATGGATGGAGATCTGGTGGATGGATGTGACCGTAGATGAATAGATGGATGAAAAATCAATGGTAGATAGATGAAGGAGTGGTGGATGGATCATGGATGGACAGATGGACGGATGAGTGGGTGTGTATTTGTATCGGCAGATGGTTGTGCGGAAGGATGGTAGATGGGTGGATGGATGAAAGACTGGTGGATGAATTATTAATCTATGGTAGACAGGAAGATAGATGAAGGACCGGTGGATGGATGGGTCGGTAGATGAATATATGGATGAATAATCAATGGTAGACGTGTAGATGAATGAAGAACTGGTGGATGGATGGATGGATAGACGGATGGGTCGGTAGATGATTAGATAGATGAATAGTCAATGGTAGACGGGTAGATGAATGAAGGACTGGTGGATGGATGGATAGACGGATGGGTCGGTAGATGATTAGATAGATGAATAGTCAATGGTAGACGGGTAGATGAATGAAGGACTGGTGGATGGATGGATGGATGGGTCGGTAGATGAATAGATGGATGAATAATCAACAGTAGATGGGTGGATGGATGTATGGATAGATGATTGGTGGATGATGGAGGGATGGTTTTCAGAGGCAACAACAAAGCTTGAATCTACACGCTACGTAATGCCAACTGCTCCGGGAAAGATCTTGGTAATTAAGAAAAGAACAGGTTTGGAGAAGATTTAAGGACTAATACTAATCAGACTGATGTCAGGATGTTGTAAGCGGGAGAAGGAGGCTGATAAGTGAAGATGGATGGACTTTCCCTGAAGCTACGTTCTCCAACAACAGCCCCGGCGGAACAGCTGCGCACAATTACCCCCAAATTGCACCGAATCAACAGATTCTTTGAATCCCCTCAAACATCCCTCAAATCCCACCAAGATTTCCAGGCATGCGGACCATTTCACATTAAATCCATCACAAAAGTATATCTTTACGAGTCTTTCTACTGCTCGGTGAACAAATCACAACGATAAATCCAAAATAAATAATAATAATGCGTGAAAATTGTTCACTATTCCTCTGTTCCTTGGGAAAAACAGAGAGGTTGTTGTAAACATCGTAATTTCTAATCCATACTTGCCAATTTTAACAGATTTGATGATGACTGAGAAAATCTAGACGCACACAAACACATGCTCATGTTTCCGTGTCAGACTGTAGATGCACGGTAATATGATCATGTACTATATGATAATATAATCTACCATTGCTTCAAGATTCTTTTCTATAGGAAACCAGTTTATATAAAGTATACACATAATTGTAAATGTATGGTCATAATGCTATCAATAGCTAATATTAAACATTACAAAATAACACACACACACACACACACACACTTCTATATTATTATAACATAATACTACTGTTACTACTAATAATCATCAATCATCATCATCATCATCATCATTATCTGTTTTATAGATATTAAAATGTACCTTTGAGTCAGGATTTTTTCTTTAGGAAATCAAGACAACATATAATATATAAAAAATATATGCATATATAATGTACATATATGCCAAATACATATACAAACACACACACACACACACACACACGGACACACAGAATGTGACAGTACTTTATATCACACACAGAACAATGAAGGATGTATATATATATATATATATTTATGTCTTATTTTCTTATAGAAAAATTGTGTGTGTGTGTGTGTGTGTGTGTGCAAACACACACACACATATATAATACCCAGTATAAAAATATTAAATGTGACAATTATACATATATTGGGTGTATATATATTCAAACACGCACGCACGCACACATAGATATAGGGCAATTATATATATGACCCACAAAACATACACTCATTGAAAGTGAGTGTCATTAAAAACGAAATATTTCAAAATTCAAAATACAATTAAAAGAAATGGGTTTCAAACAGTGTGTTTCATTGTGTAGATTAGCCAGTCACTGAAGTGCGTGTTAGGACCCAAGGATGAACACAGAACATCTAAATTTATTTCAACAAAAAACTGACCTGTAGTTCAACACCAAGGGGGTTTACGGAGAAATCTAATCTGCTGATGCTTTAAACTCAGAGACCCAGTCCCAAGGCTTTATGGAGTCAGATGAGACATTGAAAACCACCAGGTCCAAGTTCAGGCCAAGCCAAGCGACAAACTCAAGCTGGAGAACCAGGAGCTGCTCAGCAACAGCAAATCTATCACCTCATTATCTGCATTATTTTTAACATTTTGTGTTTATGTGCAGAACTTCTGGCTGATCTATTTGAGTCCATTTTGGAGGCACGTGAAACCAGATCTCAAAAACCTTTTTGAGCTTGCATCATTAACTTTGATTGCATTGATATTCAATCCTTGATATTTAAAGAACATTTACCAGAAACAAACGTGCAAAACATCCTGCATACTGCAAACAGAGCGATAAATGTGCTGTGGTGTTAGTGTTAGAAGCTGCTGTTATATAAGTGCTTAAATAAAACATAACCCTACCTTTTTACTGTAGAAGATGCTTGATGAACAGACGGAGAGATGCATGATGGCAGTCAAAAGTATAAATGCAATACTACAAGTTTAAAGTCTTTTGTAGTCTTTTGTACTTCAGTGTCTTCCAAACAAAGTTTGCTCTCTGATACAAGGTGAGTGGCGGCCATTTTGATTTAAGGCCCACTGTTACTCTTTCAAAATAAAAGTCTGATTTATTTTCCAATTGGAAGTTGCAATCATAGAAGCACATATTGCAATTAACACAACGCATTAAAATAGCAATTAAATAAGCAGATTATCGCAGCTAAACTCAAATTAGCACAAGAATTTACTGGAATATGTACATTTTGGATGCATGTTGCCCAAATGTTTTTTAGTAGCGTCATTAGCATGTTGGCTTTCTTTCCCACTAACAAAAGTTTAGAGCTGGTCACTTTTAGCGATATTGGCTCCAGTAGAAACTCAAAGAGAGAACAGTCAGATTTTGGCCAGTGTCAATATTTTTTCAAAGAGCTGCTCTGAAATCTGGCAAAACGGAGAGGTTTACAGAATATTTGTTTTCGCTCTGACGGCCACGTCTTGATTATCAGGAATGCGTTGAGACTACAGTGCACATAGTTTAACGGCCGTACTGATTTACAGCAGTTGGAGCCTTGGGTTGTTGGTGTTAAACATGTGGGGCTTCACAATAAAGTGTCCTGAATGATCGGTAAACGTTGACTGGAATAAAATCATGTTTGAACACCTTGTTGAAAAAAATGTAATGGAGTAATTTTTATAGTAAAGTATACGTACTTTTACTCAAGTATGGGTTTCAGGTATTCTCTCTGCACCTGAAAACGTACTTATAGTTTTTGACAACCTCAGATACTTGTGGCACGGGTTACCATAGTAAGAAACTAGATACACGATAACTTTGTTAATTGTAAGTGTTAAACCACTTTAAACTTTTCTGGAGTCACTTTTTGTACATTTTTGTATTTTACTCACTTCTACGTTTGTATTTTGTATCTTGGACATTTTGTATTTGTATTGTTTTTACATTTTTTTATTATTATTGTTTTTTAAATCTTGCTTTTATCATATTTCTATTCTTTATCATTTATTGTATTTCTCTTTGCACATTTGGAATAACATTCCATATGTGTTGTACCACATATAATTTTTATGTGACAAATAAAATTAGAATTTGTTAATAAATCAAATCAGTATGTCTCATAGAATGAATATTTCTAGTAAATCAATTGACCACAGTTGTGTGGGCTCTTATTCACATCTCTGGTGACCGCCACTGCAGTTTTGATGTTTGACATCCACTTGAACTGTCAGTCCAAGGTCCTTCAGTCTCTTCGTGACTTGTCCAGGGTCGAGGAGAAGGCTAAGT
Organism: Paedocypris sp. Pulau Singkep; assembly: GCA_017309775.1. NCBI lineage: Eukaryota > Metazoa > Chordata > Actinopteri > Cypriniformes > Paedocypris > Paedocypris sp. Pulau Singkep. The sequence goes on from MU204413.1 coordinate 6,356,595, forward strand.
GGCTTTCCATCTCCACTCTGAGAGTGAAAGGCACACACATCCTAAATAACATCCAAGACTTTGAGTACGTCAGCCGGTTGGGAGTTCAGGGAATGTCGTTCCTGGGTCTAGACCTGGACTTTGTCAACATGAAGATGCAGGTGTGCCTATTTTTCATCTATAGCTGATCACATATACAAGCGAATGAGAAATATTTATCTAACATCTCCTTTAAACCATTAAATTATGGGGTTGGATTATGGTTTTAAACCTCGAAATATGTCCTCCTGTTGCGCAAACATACAGAATATTGCGTTGTGTTATTTAGTGTAAAAGATGACCAGGTGGCTCAGTTATGCAGCATTCCAGCATTCCCAGACATTTTTAAACCACCCTCGACAGGCTTTATATTAAAGAAACCTCCCAATGTTTCACATGTCAAAACTCAAAGCAAGTTCTTGCAATGATTTATTGTGCTCTTCTCCATGCTAAAGCTGCTTATATATCTAAACAATTGGTTGTTAAGAGGCAAGCAATCCATTGGTTTTTTTTTTTTATGAAATGAATGCTAAATGCTAACGCTAAAAAAATGCTAAATGCTAATGCTAATGTTTTGACACTGTTCATGTCGGAAATTTGTTCTGACTCAACGTTCTTTACCTCAGGAAAATTATGTTAAGATGTCACACAGCCCCGTGAGCTGAAGACAATATTGGTTTGTGAATTTTATAGTTTACCGCAAAGTTTGAAGTCATTTTAAGGCATCGTAAATGAATGACGACTGTTAATGACACATTGATCAGGCCGTTTTTTTAAATAAACATTTCATCGGTCATTTCACTTCAACAGATCATTTCACGACTTTGTTGAGGGGGGGGGGCAAAATAAAAGTCCACAATTTTACATTGAACTCTCATATTGAGTTCATTATATTGAAGTAACAAGACAAATTTAATCGTAAGGTGAAATTTAAACCAAACGTTATGTGATCCAAAATTGTTTGTATTCTGATTTGTATTTTCTACAGAAATTGTTATACTTTCGAACCGTCGTTCAGAAAGAAAGACAGAAAGAACAGAAAGAAAGAAATACAGAAAGAAAGAAATTTAGTAAAGCATGGACGGTATTTCCAAGTGTAAAAGGTCATATGTGCTAAGGATGAGGTCACTGTCTACAAAGGAAAAGAAAACGCCTGAGTGTAGCATAAATAGAGAAATTAAAGCCCTGTTCAAACACTGTAGAGACTAACACTACTAATGCCAAAGTCGTCTGGCTACTGCGCCAAAAATCTCACATTTGCTTTTTTAAGGAACCAAATAACATCAGCAGATTTGGTGGCGTATTACTCAGACAGACACACACAAAGACACGTGTATGATCTGTCACTGTAAATGTACATAACCGCCTCATGCTATAATAAACTAAAATGTGATGTAATTTTAGTCCGCTTGTGGCAAACAGCGACATCTGGCGGTAGACATAGTTAACGTTCACGTGGTTATTAAATAATTACCGTCGTTTAGGGATTTTAATTTAAAATATGAAAGACTTGCAAATACTAGCTCTAATTTGACATTAGTTGGCGAGTACGGTTGTCTGGTTATTTTATATCTTATTGTAATTTTATTTTAAATGTTTTGTCTTTAATGCTGTTTTGTAAAATTATTTCACATTATGCAATGTTTAGTTTGGTGGGGAAGAAAACCACATTGAGAACTTGAAATCTTATTTTAAGATTAGGATTAACAGAAAATTAAAAAAAATAAAATAAAAAGGACAGATACTTGTCAAACCGGAAAAATGTGTTTTGAATAATCACAATTCCCTCCTGACAGAATTTGGAAAAACAAAATGTCAATGCAGTTAGAATCTCACAAACACACCCACACAGATTTTAAAAAGCTTTTATTTTTATTAGCTTCTTGCTGAAATAATTTATTTGCTAGAAATCAGATGCAAACATATATTCGAGCCAACATATGAAAATTCTATCTTTGTATACACCAGGAAAAAAGAGTTTCACAAATACTCGTTTTAATTTTTCATTACCTTCAATTCCCCAACACAATTTGAGTCATGTACTGATTGATCCATTTTTAATCAAATTACATCTTTTATTGCAAGAACAAAGTGTGACAACAATAGCAAATGCAGTATTGCTCTAGTTGTTACACAAAAACGTTTATAACTGAATGAATATTTCCCTACTGTAAATCCCTTGCTCGTACAGTAACAAGACGATGGCAAAACCCAAAAGGGAATCAGAACCCAACTAATATTCGTGTCTGATTCACGTGAGTGAGAACGAACAGAACCTTCTCAGATCTCAGACGTAACTGAGAATTTCTCCCAAAAAAAGTTGAAATAAAGACCCGTCCATCACCCACCCGTCCATTATTTCTTCTTTTTGTCTTGCGTGCTATTGAACCAAGAGTCCAGAAGCTTTTTGCTGTAGTAGATCTGCCAGCCGTGGACCTGGACTGCGATGACCATCACCAAGTACATCACAGAGACGGCGGAGAAGCCGAAGATGAACCTATAGGCTTTTCCATGACGATAAAGCTGCTGGGCCACAGGGAACATCTCCATCCCTCCGTACAGAATAGGAGCGATGGAGAAGAGTCCAGCACTGATCATGGAGATCACCAGGTAGCTGATGTTGTTTTTGGGAAGAGCCATGAAGCTGAAGATCGTGGGTATGATGCTGAGAAGATACAGGTATTCCCAGTGGTACGGGGCGGCCACAAGCTTATGGGAGACCAAGTTGAGGTGGCTGACCACCACCTGCGCCAGTAAGAGCAGCCAGACCACCGTGTGAGCGATGTTCAGCTTCTTCATCTCGGACTTCATCGCCACACTGCAGGAAAGAAAAGGTCAGATTTATCAGCTTTTTCAATTCTGAAATATATCAAAAAGTGAGCGAGTTTGTCCCCATGGCCACTAGGGGCAGTATTACAAAATTGTGTTTCCGCTTGCACAGTGACACACACACAAAGCCGGAGCAGTGGGCAGCTTTAAGCCCTGGTGTACAATGACACTCAGTGGTAGAACCAGCTGGAGTGGGATTCGAACCTGCGATTTCTCGGACACAAGTCCAATTCCCTACCACTGTATAACTGTAAATAAAAATTACACTGGATAATCGTGTTTAACGACATTCCAAAGCACAACTTTTCATAAGATGCAGCCAAACCTTGCGTTGGATAGTCTCGTGAATATGAAAATATATCAATTTTTATAGTGCCAAATTTCATTTCATGAATATGAAAATGCCAAACGTTGTCAAAATGTTAGAATAGAATTGGACTGGAATTTGAATAATTGACGGGTCTCAAGATCTCAACATCTGATGCTCATTTTCTTCGCTTTTCGGAATATTCAGGTCAAGATTTGTCACACTGATTCTCAGCACAGATTGATGATGGTGGTCTGTGATGCGAGAAATGTGCTTTTCTGCCATTTATTTCAAAAATCTGGAAAGTTCACTAGTAACAGTTCAATTATATATGTATTTCTAATAATGAGTTAGTCTAGATTAGCGCTTCAGAATCTGAACGTTATTCTATAGTACAGTCACAACAATCCACATGGAATAAAATCACAAAAACAATATTTAAGTTTAGAAAAAAAAAGTGGGCCACTTTTTTAATCTTCACGGGCCGGATATGGCCCGTGGGCCGTTGGTTCAGCATACTTTTTGCTGACTAAATTGTACTGCTTAACACAATTTAATTGCAACGCATTTAAATCAAAAGCACTGCAAACTGTTTTTCATAGTTTTAAATGATCAAAAACAGACACTTACCTCATCTTATAGTGTAAAGCTACACGTTCACGATGTTGGAAGTCGCTCCCGTCCGTTCCGGTGGCGCGCGGTCCATCTCTTGATGCCATGGCAACACAGAAAATCCTAAATGTGTGATTAAAACATATGTAAGAATATTTATATTTTAAAAATTCCTCCCAAAAAAAGACTTTAAAACAACAAATGGCCGAGACCTTTCACCTTGTTCTGGCCACTGAGGTCAATGAAAGTGTCGTTACAACATAAGTATGCGACGGTGATGTATGTGTAAATAAAAAGGATATGCATAAACAAAATAACTCACGAAGAGGACTGCACTTCCGGATATAGAATGAAAACAAATGAAACGATACTTTAATAAAACGTTAAAACCCGAAACCAGGCAAAACAAATGGCAACGGAAACGGGATAAAAGTCTTGTCAATTAAATTTAGTAAATTTTGACTAGTGCTTAGTTTTTGATTAAAAAAAAATATAACAGCAAGACCTTTTTATTACAAGTAGTTAATAATTATGACACGAAATTTGAGTGAATATCAAACTAACGCCAACTTATGGATTGTTTCTTTTGCTGACGTTTCCTTAAGCTACGCGGGAAACGCGACGTTCTAGTGGCATACAATGTAAATTATTCGAGCAGTTGAACGCCATAGCACAAAATACATACCTTATTATAACATCGAGTAAGTTTAAAACACAAAGAATTTAGAAAGTTCAAACAGATACGGGGCTAGAAACGTTGGAACACCGTTCTGAGTCTGATGTCATCAAGGAGGCGGGTTTGCTCGATCAAGGCGCATGCGCACTTTTTTTGCAAAAACAAATCGGCGAAATACTGTAACATTTTGCTGGAAATTGTAAACTTAGTTAATAATAGGTCCTTTACTATAGGAACATTTCAATGATAAATGAAAATTATTTTGCTGCATTAGATTTCTACTAGTTTTGTGTATATTATAGGTGGCCTGTAGAGGGCAGCAGAGTTTTTCCAATGCCGTCGTCGAACACACCAATGTGTTTAGTATTAAAAGCATTTAGCGTCACCTATAAATAAACAAATAAATCATATAAAAATAGATACAAAATAAATAGATATATCTTATTTATAAATGCTTCTTGTTAAAGGTTAGGTTTTGTAATGCTCTGAAAATCAAGACCCCCGACCCAAACAATTCACCTTCTCACCGCACAATTTATGTGCAATGTCAAGACGTGAACAGGTGCAATACATTCACAACTCTTCCCTTTATTTTCCAAGGCTAGATTTATCTGCAAACATCTTTTATTTGATAAATTCCTTCGTTCTGCTCACTCTGTATGGAGTCGCTCCTGGAACCCAGTGTATTTATTCATATATCATATATTTAAAAAAATAGTAATATACATAGATATTAAATAGTATATAAAACAGTAAATACAACATATAGTTCCCCGGGCAATTCGTGTTCGAGTGCATGTTGTGTGTCATGAAAGGCGCCAATAAATAAAAAAAATTCAATGAATTATTATTATATATAAAATCAAATCAAATAGACGGTTTGTCTCCTTGGAATCAACAGGACTTAAAGTGTTACAGTATGAACGCCATTTTGGATGCATATATGCGTGTACAATTATGTAAATCTCTCTCTATACAAATTAATAAATATAAATTAATATCATAAAATACATCTACAGTATATAAAATAAACAAAACCAGCAGGTAAAAACTATTTATTAACAATCAATTCTACACTATAGCAAAAACATGCAAACATCTCCAGATGTTTCTTCACGTTTTTGATTTAGCGGCAATTCTTTTGGAGCGACGAAGAGTTGGAGCATCTTGGTCTTTGGTGTTTGGGGCATCAGGTGGTCTGAGCTTGGGGTCCGGGAGGGTTTTCCGGGGTTTGGGTGCTTTTGGAGCAGTAGCAGCTTTCTTTGACTGTGATGAAGCAGCAGAGCCGTTTTTGGGTTCTTTTTGAGCAGAAGTGGATCTCTGAGGTTTGGTGGTTGAGGTGTTGCGAGCTTCGGGCACTTTGGCGATGGAGGAACCTTGCCTTTTTTTTCCTGATGCGATGTTTGGTGATGAGACATGTTTTTTATCTGGTTTGGCAGATTGTGAAGTCTCCTGAAGGGGTTAATAAAATAATCACAGTAAAATTTCCTTAGAGTTATGGATCAGATATAAAAAAAAAGCAGTTCATTGCTTTTTGAAAAACCACATGAGAATCTTTACACATGTTTATATACATTAAAAAAAACAACAACAACAACAGTTGTTCTTTTATAGGTTTGGCCGAGGTTTAATGTCCCTCGTCCATGTTCTTAAGATCAACAACAAATTTAAAAAAATAAATAAAAAATGTAAGATTTTAATGTGCACATAAGAGAAGCACTAACCTGAGACGGCAGAGATTCCAGAACATTCTGCGCATGCAAACGTTCCTAGAAGAAAAATTACCAGCAAAGAAAAAAAAAAAAAAAAAAAAAGTGTCTACTAACTGTTAAAAAACAATTAATAGAAATCACTTAACGGTTACAGTAATCACCTTAATTTGTTCGATTCTAAAATTGCAACTGGAAATATCATTCGTCAGTTTCTCCTCTTCTTCCCTACAAGAAAAAAAAAACACATTTATGAAATCGAAGCCACTCAAACACCACCTTCACTTTTAGGACAAATGTATAATGTAATATAATGTATATACGTAATTGAAAAAAAGCTTGTAAAAATAAATAAATTAAAAAAACAAAAAAAAAAAAACAAAACCTCATCTTCTCTCCTTCCGCCACATCTGCCCTGAGTCTGCAAAGCTGGGCCTTCTCCAGGTCTATGGTCCTCTTCACATCCACCTGCTTGAGACTCGCCAGGAGAACTTTCAAATCGACGCCCTCTACTGGACTGGCACTCGGACTCTTCAGAGCCAGTATTTTCAGGGACAATTTCTGAATCCGTTCACACGACAACATCTGGAAAGCATAATTTTAGGATAAAAAAAAAGCATTGACATATATTAATGGAAAAAGCCAAACCTTGAAAAGTTCGCCTTGTATCTTGTCACGAGACGCAAGAGCCATGTCACGTTTTTGCTGAGTGCTCTTCAGTGATTTCTGTACCGCGTTTATCTCTTCCTGTAAAAAAAAAAACATCAGGTCACATTTTTAAATAAGTTAATGCATGATTAACAATTAACCACCAAGGCCTTTTCTGAAGGCCTAGAAAATATCGGCATCATAGCGATTGTTAATTAAATTGTGTAAATGATTGATTAATAATACATTTCAAATGGTCTGATTGCTTATTTTCTTAGTTTTTCATAAAATTATATCATTTCCAGGCACGTTTTTTGTATTATAGAACTTAACCAATCACAGTTCAGCCATTGTTTGTTGCCAGGCAGGTTGGACGCCCTCAGATTGGAGCTTGCAGGCTCTTCGGTACAGAATGGCGATGACACTATCTTCAACCAATCAGATTTTGAGCTTGTGCTTTCTATCAGGAAACGTCACCATTTACAAACCCGGTGATTGGACAGTGAAGATTTTGTGACAAACAGGGCAGTTGTTTTTGAGGAACGAAATGAGAACTTTTAATGAATATAATTACTCAATTTCCTAAATACTCAAATTTTCCCTCAACAATGCTGCCAGATTATAAGTTTATTATTTATTACACGAGTATAATGTGTCGCAGATAGAATATTTGCATATAAACCACTTGAAAATGTTCAAACTCAATTCTTTATATTATTACATAACAATGTTGCCATAACAATCACCACAACACTTTTCACGCACCAAGACGACAACTGTGCAGCCGCCATTTAGCTTTAAACACTTTATTTTAATATTGCACTGCAGGCCACGCCCCCTGCTAATACTCAAGGGGGCGTGGCCGGCTATTTGAGAAGCACTGTTTTAAAGCAACACAACTGAAAGTTCTTGTAGAATGTGATGCAGTGGTTCTTTATACTGCACTTCTGCATGTTGGGATGTTCTTAGAAGCATCTTTTTTTAGGGCAATGTGTTTTTGAGGGGTTGTTGATTCAGAAGGACCACTACTAGAAATGAACTCACCTGGATCTGCTGAACACGCTTTTTATGGCTGCTGTGATAAACAAACTCCAGATCCGCCTCGGTCCACTGGTAACCCTCCATGCCCTGGATGAAGTTCTCAGGGGCTATGTTTCCTGCTTCTCAAGAACATCCATTTACTTTAAGACACTACGTACAATGCCACAAAAATACCTGATGCATCATGGGAACTGATGAAAGTTCTCTCGTCTTTGACTTGCTGAAGATTGGAGTCGGGTGGTTTGCTCGGAAGCTTGTCAAATATTTCCTTGAAGAATATAACAAGTACAGAATAGTGAGCGAGTTTGTCATAATGGCCACTAGGGGCAGTATCACAATTGTGCTCAAATTATAGATTTATAATTTAGTGATGAAATTAAATTATGTACTTCATTTCTAAAAAAATGTCTTAAAAATAAAAGCAACGGTGACCATAAATAACATAAGACAAAACAACAAGAATAAATAAAGACATTTTGTTTATATTTTTATAAAGCGCTTTTTAGTTCCAGACCAACGCAAAGTTGCTATGCGGAATTATGGAAAAATAGAAAATGTCCAACGCTCATCTGTGTTCAAAAATTTAGGAAAAAATAAAAAATAAAAAAAATATAGAGTGTAAAGTGTGGTTGTAGAGTGTAAAGGAATAAGAGGACAGGAAACTATAAGCAATGCTTCAGTTCAGCCTATTCTTTTTTAGGTTGATTTATGATGTAAAATCTACGTGTGAAGTCTACTTGTGAGTTTTGACCAAGCATTAATTGCAATTAAAATTGAATAAGCCCTGGGTTTATTGGACCAGAACCATTATGGCTTGAGAAACACGTTGGTGAAGCTCTGGTAATGATCTCTCCTTCAAAACGAGATGACGCACCATGACAAAAAAAGTGAATGGCTTTTATCATTTTTTCATCTGCAATTATCATTCAGATATTGATGTTTAGATATTTTGATTTCCACCAGTCTCTTGAAAAACAGAACAGTCCTGTAATTCAGATTGTAATTACGCTTCCCGTTTTGAATCAATACGCGACGGGTTTTGCCCTGTATTTTCATCGTCTCATCTAAATCATCCCTCACGCATTTTATTAAGATGCTCAATTCCTACTTTTGATTGGGTAACACTCAACGTCATCGTTAGTTTGATTGGTCTTTTATATGGGATCAAGATAGTGCCAAAAAGATTTGTGTGGACATTGACTGTGTGATTATTATCCACTAATGAATTGCTAAATAATGTTAAATAAAAAAATGGCTAGATAGTCATTACTAGTAAAATACAGTTTTCTACTTGTTAATTAAAATAACAAAATATATGGATTTAATACTAATTAAATAAAACCATGGCAACAACTGAAATCAAAGTAAAATTAATGGCTAAAATCAAACTTTATCTCATTTGGTCTGGTTTTCACACACTATGTCACACGTTGTAATTTGTAAAAAATCTGTAAATACACTGTAAGTGGATCATATACATATATATATATATATATATATATATATATATATATATATCATATCATATACATATATATTTACATATCATGTAAAATGAAACGTCATCATATACTGTATATGCAACATAACGGCCATGTGTAAAGAAAATAAGCTAGTTAATTGCAACTTTATGTTTTTCCTTTGTTAAATTAGAAATAGGCTATATAAAAACTTTACTAGCTAATGCTTGTAGCTATTTTATGCATGTGCTGTTTCTACTGTATGTTTGGATAGCTTTTTCTGAAAAAAAATGACAAATATTCTACCCACCCAATAAAATATGATTTGAGTTGATTTTCATGTTCAGGCGATCTTTCGTGAAAACATTTTACATTACGATCACTGTATCACAAATTGATGTCGTTGTCGCCCCGCCCCCCACCCCACTCCTTATTTTGAGTATTAAAAGTGATAACCCTAATTTAGAGGTGTTGAATATAGTTAACAGTAATTTATTCACACATTAAATAATGAAAAATCCATCCATAGGTGTGTGGATACGGTAAGGCAAAGTTTGAAAGAAGATATCCGTTTTATAGTTTGTAATCAAACTAATTGGAGTGAGCGTTTAGGGCAATCGAAGAGGTTAATGGTCGCCGTTTACCTGGTCCCTCGGTTCTTCTTTCACCGCTGGTTTAGTTGCTGAAGAGTCGTTTGGGGAACGCTGGTCTGTGATTGAGGGCGTCCTGTGTAACTCTCGCCCGGTAGGAATGACATGTTTACGTTTGTCTATCGCCTCTTCGTGCCGCGCGTTGTTGACGCGTTTAGCTCGGCCTCTCTTCGAACTCATTAGCCTCGGGGGCGGGTAACTCCTCCACGAACGCCCGGTGTCTGTGATCTTAGCTTAGGGCGCTAAAAACAGGTGTTTAATTAAGCTACACCGGCAGTGTATTAATTAGTATCCTAATTCTTCTTCTTCGGGTTTTACCGGCGGTTTGCGTCCTCTTATGTCGCACTACCACCTTATTTTTAGAGGTAGCGATCAGTGGGGCATGTGGGTTAGTGTCTTGCCCAAGGACACTCAGTTGCAGAACCAGCCGTAGGGGGATTTGAACCAGCGACCTCTTGGACACGAGTCCATGGCCCCTACAACTGACCACAACTGCCCACTTTGTTGTCCTTATGTTCATTATATAATTTTCTCTTCCCTTCTATATCCTACTCACCAATCCTGTTTTTGTCAAATATTCAAAAACTAATTTTCTACCCCGCTTGCTCCCCATTTGCATCATATTTTTTATTCCATTTCCTCTCATTCCAACCTTTTTTAATCCTTCCATCATCTCTCTTCTTTGTCTCTCATATCTTTTACACCTTGTTATGACATGATCTACTGTTTGTAGTGCCCCACATTCCCCACACAATCAATTTGGATGTTTTCCCATAATTTTTAAATTATTGTTTAACTGACTGTGTCCTATTCTTATTTTAGTAATTATTACCTCTTCCCTTCTCCTCCCTCCCCATTTCCTCTCAACACCCACTTTACTTTGCATTTCATATAAGTGTCTGCCCTTTCTCTCCCCATCCCACTGTCTTTGCCACTCTTTCATCGCCTGTTTCCACACTATTCCTTTCCCTTCTGATTTTGACAACTTTATTTCTATATCAACTCTCTCCTTTTTTGTCACTAGTTTTGCCATTTTGTCTGCTCTTTCATTTCCTCTTATTCCCACATGGGCTGGTGTCCACATCAGTTGCACGTCTTTCCCTTTTCTCTTTATGTCTGTATACTTTATATTATTTTTGATATTGATATGTATTGATAATGATATTATTTCATTTACTATGTCCTGTAATTAAGTCCTAAGTCCTAGAATTAAGTTCTAAGTCCTAGAATTGCCCGTCTCAAGGCTGATCAATGCCGATATTGAGTCACCTCCAATCAATACTTTCCCTATTTGTTCCTCCCTTTCCATCCATTCCAATGCCATCTTTATTGCAACTAGTTCCACTGTATATACATTCAATTCATCTGACGTTCTTTTGCTCTCCCCCCTACCCAACTCCTCCACAAAGATTGCTGCTCCCGTTCTTCCGTTAGTATCCTAATTAATAAAGTGAGATTATATTTATGTAAATGTAGTGAATAAATACAAAAATGTATTTGACGTATATGACGACTTTTTATGGCACGAGTTTCCCTATTGGTGTTGAGTGGTTTATTTTATTGTTTATACTGTATTTTAAATATATATTGTTTGTTTACATTTTAACAGTAAAAGCAACAAAACTGTTGTTAATATTTAACTCTTCTTCAACTTGCTTTATTTTTAAATTGAGTTGGAGAATTTCAACCTCAGCTCAACTTTATAGTTTATTTATTTAATTAATTAATTAATAATTAA
>MU204413.1:6368382-6378382 GCA_017309775.1 Paedocypris sp. Pulau Singkep
TGAACGAGAGATTCATTTTCAGAGAACAGCAGAACTGTTTTACTCATAAAAGTGATTAAAAACGTTGTCACACAAATGTAATGATAATTTTATTGAATAAAGCAATTGCTGTGTTACTATAGAATGAGAGAGAGAGAGAGAGAGAGAGAGAGAGAGAGAGAGAGAGAGAGAGAGAGAGAGAGAGAGAGAGAGAGAGAGATTATGGGATGGTCATCTTCCAGAGATGCTGAGATTCGATGCTGATGGGAGTGCATCAGGAACTGATGGCTCCTTATAATTTTCCAATCAGTTCCTGATGCAGTACCCCCAACATCACAAGATCTTCACTGCATTTAAGAATATGAATAATAGATTAAATATATACCATATTATAAAAAAATAAATATTTGGTTGAAAATCAAGCATAATCACCCCATAAGATAAGAAGCTGGTGTGACTGCTGAGTGCGACAGAACCCCAGCAGCGCCCGTGAGAGGAGTAACACTACTCACAGTTGCCAGCTGAGATTACGCCAACACTCAGCCGCTCATGACCATCCGCTGCCGGCAGGGGGCGCACAGATGTTTGGCACAGAAACACGACCGCTGTTTACACGTAAGCAACAAATTAAATATCGAATTATTCTTAAATGATTTATTATTAATTTGTCTCCCGTTTTCATAGTAAACAGACTACTCAACCTCTGCAGGTCAATGTGAGACCGTATTCACATCACAGTTGCCTGCAGAGATTATCTAATCTGTCCTTAGTTTCTTGGGCTACTTTGGGATGTTGTTTATTTACACCGATACTGTACCAGTTTTTTTCATAATATTACAGTTTTGGAATTTCGATTTATTTTTCATATTTTTTTTTGTGTAAAAATATCATATTGTTGACGTTTTAGACCAGTGGTGGGCAAACTTTGTGCTTCGCGGGCCACATTGGGTTCTAACATTTGACAAAGGGGCCGGACCGGGCTACCTGATCTAGCTGCTGTCAATCACATTCTCACTAGCCAATCAGTAAGAGTAAGGGCTTGGCAGAGTAAGAGCTTGGCCCCACATGAAGCTTGTGCAGGAAGTCCAAACGGCAAAAAATAAAAATAAAAAAAATCGAAAGCGAAAAAAAATGTTCAAATTAAAACGTGAAGATTTTCATTTGTTTCATAGGAATTTTTGTTTGATATTTTGGTATCTGATTCCATAGACTGACATTGTAAAAATGAATGCAAAAAATATACTAGCACAATTCTTTTACGTTCGTTTTGTGTTTATGGTTCCGCTTTTCAAAATGTGTTACAAGGAAAAAAAATAAACAGATTAACCGGATTTACATAAAAAAAAATCTGACTTTCATTTAATTTTTATAAGTTAGGCCAGATTAAAACAATTAAAGGGCCACATGTGGCCCCGGGGCTGTAGTTTGCCCACCTCTGTTTTACACCATCTCTCCATCTCTCACTAATTTTTATAAATGTACTGTATGCATAAGAAATGAAGCACAAACAAACCTTGTAATCCATTAGGGCCCGAGAACTCCGGGCCAGTTTATCCTCACTCAGCTGGAGAGCTGAAGGGCGTCTCCCCGAGGCATCTGGCGTGTGTCCCCCTATAACCCTGACACCCACCCAGCTTCACACACACACACACACACACACACACACCCTTCTGGTCGCCATAGCAAACTCACAGGAACCTGAGCTTGTATTGTCCGAGCATCCGATGCCCCACTTGTCTCTTCTTTACAATCCCAGCTCAGGTCCTTTGACACCCCTGAACACTGCAACAAATTGAGGACGACGGATGAAAGGAGCGAGGGAGCCGGTGGAGGGAGAGATGGAGAACATCGCTGCGCTGTGTTGGTTACACTAAGTCGTGTAGGCCGGATCAAAGGCCATTCTTTTGTAAAGCTTGGAAACATTTTTCTGTGGGACTTTTATGTTGGCCAGTTCAACCGTTTGGCAGGGAAAGGTGAGCCTGAGAAATACACGTCCACCTAAAACGAGAAGAAAGAAACGATTGGAGGTGTTTGTGTAGAAATGTGGGGAAATTTGGTTTGCTCATTTGCATACAGATAGATGGACAGGCAGAGATAGGCAGAGATAGAGAGATGGATGGATGGATTGACAGATAGATGGATGGATAGATGGACGGACAGACTGATAGATAGAAAACACAGACAGACAGACAGACAGACAGACAGATAGAAAAAATAGACCCAGACAGACAGACAGACAGACAGATCATGGGTTTGGATGAGAAATAAAAAGACAATTTAATTATTTAAACCATTTTGAAAACAAACACAAAATTATTTTGTGTTTTTATGGAAGTGTTTTTAAAGTTGAGCTTTAATAATGATCAAATTAAGTGCTATTTAAATTTATAATGATGCCATTGGGTTAAAAATAGAACGCCTTTTCACACAGGAACAAAAACACACACACAAAACTTGTGTGTGTGTGTGTGTGTGTCGCCGAGCACTTTCCCTCTTGATGAAGTGTCAGTTGGTAGGAATATTCAAAAGCTTTACTGTACAATGGCGCTTCTTTGTGCAGTGGTCTGAGCTTCGGGCCGCGACCCCCTGCGCTCCCAGAGCCATTGTTAGGCAAAGGCCGGCGCTGTTCCAGAACTTGGGCTTGACCAAAGGTGGTCCGTGTTCCCAGTTTCAAGACCCCTGGGCCCGGGCCTTGCCCTCAAACAATCACCCTGGACTTGAGCCGGGCTGACATTTTTATTTGTCACAGACCTAAAGCCCTAAATACTTTCCCACCAGGGGCAGCAGGGTAAAGGAGAAGGGGAAAAGAAAACAATTAAAAAAGTGGAACAGCTTCAGCCACTTGGTTGTGGACACGGACCCCCCTCTGATATCATATTGTCTGGTGGCGGAGTGAGGGGACGGAAGACAATGCCGGCAGATCTTGGACAGAAGGATCTGTGGAGGTGGGCCGGTCTCATTAATGAGGGCCGCTATATTGTTCTCTGAAGTTCTGGACCCGGGACGTCTTGGACTTCTTGGTAATTAGAGTAATAGTCATCTTTGATTAGTGAAAGCATTCGCACAGACCAGGCGGAGCAGGACAAGACCCCCGAAAAAAACGCACCATGTCCGACCAAACAACCCGGATCAGAACACATGAGATTTTGGGGACTTGAACTTGGCTTGATCATCAAGAAAATTCAAAGAAAATAATGGTGAAAAAAAAATGTATAAATGAAAACAATAAAAGAAAACAAAATATAGGGTATATTAAAATATATAGATAAATAAAAAAAAGTAATTTGTAAAAAATATATACTATATAAAATATATCATGTCAAAATATATATTGTGTATAAATAAGATCATATGTACGTATAGATGTATGTACAAATTGTTCCTTGTTTATTTATAATCTACATTTCAATAAAATCATCATCATAATAAAATAATAAGCAAAAAATATTCCTTTGTGTTTACATGATAATTATTATAATAAATTAATAACATGAATTATTTTCACTTTGAGTCTCCACACTGTAGTATAAAGTGAGCAGATGTGCTTTTACAGTAGGAGCTTCAGTTATCAATCAATACTTGCATTTTTTTTGCTATGAACTGAATTAGCTGATGTACCATATGGACCAAAAGAGGCCTGTGATGACAAAGCACACTGACTAAAAAAACATTGACCAAGTCTGAAAAATATTATAATTATATATAAAAAAAATTCATTTATAATTGAGTTGTATTCCCGTATTTGGTTGAGTAAAAAATACCAGTACTTTTGAAAAACTTTTTATATATTATAAAAAAAAATGCATCTCTGTTTAAAATCTTTGTTAAAAATTGTATATTAAAATTGAAATTATTTTTTCTCTCTAAAATGGAGTCTTGATTTTTTAGTCTTGATCTAAAATGGAGACGAAATGTGTGGATCTGCAGCCTATGTCATGTTTACCTACTTTGGGTGGGTCGAGAGCATGTGTGTGGACCCCTACCCTGTCTATCCTTCCCTTGACCCCTGCACTTCCTCCTTCAGAGATGATTGGTGGTCATCACCTGCAAAAAAGGACAATTTGTTGAATAATTTCTTGCATTTGTTAGAATAACAGTCAGAAATACAGTAGCAAGCAGTGATAATGGGGTTCACGCCCACAAGACACGCCCATTAAAAACGTATTGTTTCCTTTACGTTTTATCGTTTAGAGGCTGTAGTAGATGTGAAAGAGAAGGTCCTGTTCAGTGGGAAAGGAGGGATGTGGGGTCTGTGTGTTACACCCAGTCTGGAAAAAGAGTGGTTTTGAATGAAGATCACCGATTTACAAACGACCTGACGTTTTCCTATTTGCGTGATGAAATTCTTTGTTATTCGCCGTTGGTATCGAGGCTGGTGGTGAGATTTGTTGAAAGTCGACTTTGTTGAATGTATAATAAAATGCGATGTTTGATTTTACTAGATGGTTAATTATTCTGCGTTTTGGTCTGAATAGAAACTGCGCAATGTTTTATCGACCAAATTCGATGCAAATTTCAAAATTCAACGCAAAGTCTAAAGAGGCTTCTTGCATCGTATATACGCAAATAAAATGTGAATTAATCTTCGCTGACACGCTATTGAAATAGGAAGATTTTTTCATCATTTTGAACAGTTCGTGCAGAGCGTGATAAATGAATGTTTTTTTGTGCATAAGTAAGAAAATATAACAGTTCATTGTCGCATTTTTTTATGGTATTTGTTTACGAAGCGTCGAATTGTGATCGTTGCTCGCGTGTAAGTACGTACGCCAAATTTGATCATAAATATTGTAGTTTATATTCTATTCCACTATGTCTACAATATGACACATTTATAAATGTAACCGTTTTTTTTCTCTAAATATATTAGTATTTGTTTTATAACGACCGCACTGGGTTGTTACGAATGCTACTGAGTAGTATTGTTTACGTGCGCTATTAATAACCGTTTTATTTATCAAACTTTACCGACTTTTTTTCCTCGACTGTTTCCAGCAGCAGATGATTAATGGTAAAATGGCTGACTCAGGGAAGATGGAGGTTCTTATCATGTGCTCTGGCCCAGCCGGTGGCCTTCCCAGACTATCATCTTCTCGCCGTTTACTCACGTTAAACATTCAGTTCAGCTATATCGCAAACGCAGCTGTTATGTTTCCAAACGGTCCGACTTGGAATCTTCCCAAAGACGAAATCCCTTTTGCACTTATTCTAGACTATTCATATTTCGAATTTAATAATACTATTAATAATAATAACAATAGTGATAATAATCAGATGTTAAAAACGACTCTTGTGCAGCTTGTGAAGCAGAATGAATGTTCACTATTCTGTCGGTGGGTGTTGCCCCGCTCGGCCTCCAACAATTGGCTCGCTGCACCGACGACGACACAAACAGCTTCACGCTGGAGACCAGATCCACATGAGGCTGGTGGAAAATAATATTTGTATCTTTTGATAATAAAATGGATGAGAATCGCCGTAACGTGGTTGGAATCTTATCAATCATAAGCCTCGGTGCTTTCAGGGGTTAAACTTATTACCCTTTGACTTCTCATGACCTCCCCTGACCTTTGATAGAAAACCACATAATGCTGAGAGATGACCAATGGTCAGGCCTCGCTGGTCATCTATTGAGCAAACACACACCCAAATACAGCGCTGGGGCTAAAAGGGGCTTACGTTGGGAGAGGCACACTCCACAAATAATGCCATTAACCAATCAATACACGAGACAGACGGGGGGGTGGACGCTGCTTTTAGAAATGTGCACCCTGGAAACGTGTTCGGCCCAAACATATGCACGGATCCATGCAAAGTCAGGTCCAAAAAATATATTTGAGCTTTTGTGCAGAAAATTTAATTTTTTTTCCACGCTGTGCTTTACGAAAGGGTCGTTTGGTGGTTCAACTGGGGGAAAAACACACATGTAAAACGCACATGCACACGTAAAATTGTTTGTAGGCACGACTATTGTAAGCAATGTAATTTTTGCCGAACAGAAAGCGGAATTTTACTGTTTGGACACGTCGAAATAATATCAGAATGAATAGTCGATACAAAATGGAAAAATGTACAAACGTAAAAATAAAATGCGAATATCCAGTTCTGCTTTTAAAAACACAGCATTTCGCCGTTCCGTTTAAATCAGCACCTGCCATTCACAGATTAAAAATCATTTGTTTACATTCCACAATCAATACAAAACACAAACAAATGGAGGAAAAGCAGAGCGTAACTTAAACTAAGCTCTTGGTGGGACTTGATTCAAACATTTCTAGGGCCCGGTATTTGAAAGCAAATGCTGGTGACGTTCTCAAAAGTTATTCCCAACCATCTACCATATCAACAAGATAAAGAAGAGTCTCGGAAAAGAGAGAGCGAGGGAGAAAGTACCTCGTGGATGCACTGCAGTGATCAGCCAGGGTGGAGAAGAGAGGCGTGACGCCCAGGAGATGGAGGAATAGTACTCCATGCCTAGAGTGTTGGCAAAGAGAAGGCAGAAGAGGAGAGGAGAAGACAGGACCACTAGCTTTAGCCCTGCTACTGTTTTTGCTCTTCTTCCACTGGCTGGGAGCAACCCGAGCATCTGATTGGAGGAGGGAGGCCGTGGCCCCGCCCCCTTGTCCTCCTCCTCTCTGCAGTCTGCGTTCCCGGCTGTCAGGGTGAGTTAGCAGAGGGAAAGAGAGATGCATCTCCCCTCTCTTCTCTTCTTTCACCCCCTCCATCATCGATGGGTGGCAGGTGGGACCAGCACATTTTTTTATCACAACTTGCTTTTTCTTCCCCCGTCTCGATGTTTTTCTCCGCAGACTTTTGTAACTTGCGTTAGGAGGTGGATACTGTAGGAAATTGCACTCACGGACGAGAGAAAAACGAGAAAAAGAGAAGAAAGACCGAGAGAGATAGCTAGAATTTCCTGGGAGTTTGTAGATGAGTGTCAGCAGGTTGTCAAGCCGTAACAATGGAAACTGACAAACATGTTACAGTTCAGATGAATAGAAGAAGGAGGGGAGAAAAAAAAGACAAGAATGTGTAGGGAGGAATGGGGGCAGACCCCCCCCTCTATCATTTCTTTCCTTATTTTTTCGGGTTTTTTTTTTCATTGGCCAACCGATGTTGGTGGATTCTGCTGCTGCACTTGTCGTCTTGGTATATATGTCACTGGACAAGTATTGATTTCTTTTTTCTGTCCTTCAGCAAAAAAAAGACAAACAGAGAAACTTCTGTTTAATTCTTTGTTCTGATAGTACAATTCCAGAAGGAAATTAAAAAAAATATATATATGTTGTAGAAATGGGTGTGTAGGCTTAAAAACAAAATATTTAAAACCCCTTATTGATCAATGTATAAAAATATAAAATATTCAAATATGTACTTGGTGTGAAATTTACTTACATTTAATACTTTCAGATACATAATAATACACTAGAAAATCCTTTATTGTCCAACAAGTACACAAAGAAATTTCGTGGAGACAAAATACAAAGATGCACATAAAAATATATGATGAAATGTCAAATTAAAGCTAAAGTAAACAAAACAGAAAACATGTAAACACAAAAAAACAAAAAATGAAAACAATGGAAAATCTGTAAACATGAGAGAAAAGTAAACAAGTTTGCAATCTTTAGCTTTTTTTTATTTAAAATTATAGCGTTATTAAACAAATAAACAATCCCAATTGGCTTAGAATAAAAATATAAGGTTGAAAAAAAAGAATAAATATATGTATATATATATATATATATATATATATATATATATATATTTATTTTATTTTTTTTTTTCATTATATGATGAAATAACATCTCTTCGGAACGACTGACAGCAGTGAGGATACGCCACATATAAGAATAAATTGGTGGCGTGTGCCATCCAATCCTGGGGTCAACACATTTTCTGATGACTAAAAAGGACGTCTTTGAGTGGTTGACCACAACAAATACTATGGAAATTCAAGGTGACCTCTGCCTGTGTCACAGTAACCCTTCAGCGACTTCCTTTCAGTGTCCGCAGTGTCCGGCAACCTTTAACCCACACGTGCCCCAACCCCCTGTTCCCTGGGGTCTTGACCTCTGGAAAGGTCACGTGTGCTGAAGGTCCCGGGAGAGTTGAACTGTGTTGTCATGGAGATGACCTTTGGGAATCAAAAGTCCCTTAACTGTTACATAACACTCATGACCAAGCACAATCTTTGTCTCTCGCCAATGAGAATTTCGCACACGGTGAAGAAAAAACCAGTGCGAGCTGGTATGACACGTTCCTGGTGAAGCGGAGCACAAAAATACACCTATTTACTATGGCGTTTTTTTTTGTGTCACCATTACACTCATCCTGTGAAGGAAATCTGCAAAGCTGCACAAAATTGTTGAAGAGAAAAGAGCAATTGTGGAATTGTTTTTTTCTATTCAACACTAATTTCTGAGTTATTAATGGATGGATGGACAAATGAATGGACAAACAGAAAAACAGGCAGATAGACGAATAGATAGATGGACGAATGGATGGACGGACAGGCAGGCTGGCAGAGATACATGGATAAATGGAAGGGTGGATGGATGGACAGATGGACGGATGAACGAACGGATAAATGGACAGGCAGGCAGATGAATGGATGGATGGATAGGCAGGCAGCTAGGTAGATCGGTAAATAGATGGATAGATAGATAGATGGACGGACAGACAGACAGAGAGATGGATGGATGGATGGATGGATAGACACACTGTAGATAGATGGATGGATGGATGGATGGATGGATGGATAGATAGATATAAGTAGAACTTAATTAAGAAATTAAGTGGCCTGTTAAGTTTCCCTCAAGTCTACATTTTTATTATCATTGTGCACAATTAAAATTTTGCCATCTTTTTTTCCCCATGTTTTACCCCCTCTTTCTGAGAAAAATGCTTGTCTCCTGCATCAGTCGGTCAGGTCCACTCCACACCAACAGAAACCAACTAAAGCAAAGCCCGGCCGAATAAACTGTCCCGTGAGTTAACTGGGCCCGGTGTGTTCAATCAGGTCCTGTGGCCTTGATGCACCTCTGCGGGGATTAGAGCTTGTGAACCCCGCGCCATGAGGCGTGAGTAGCGGCCGAGCGAGCGAGAGGAGGCGGCGGGGCGGGGGGTGTTGTTGTCCCGCACGCACAGACCCACAAAAGCCTCGGCGGGTGAGGGGGTGGAGGAGCGCGTCAGCGGGAGGATGAACTACGCCATCTGCCATGAGGGTGTGTGTGTGTGTCTGTGTGTGTGTGTGTGGTGATGTATCGGTAAGAAGTGTGTTACTGCTCGATAGGTTTGTGCGGAGATGGACCGGCTCTTCCTTCAAATTAGACCGGACCCCCTGACGCGTGAGCCGCGGGAGTCGAGCGGTTTGCTTAGCAGCTTGATAATTAGAGAAATTAGGAGCTGTCTGGAGATTAAACAGCAGAAGCACGCTCCGATTATTATTATTATTATTATTGAGTTTTTTTTTTTTTTTTTACTTTCCTTCCTGTTTTTGTCGTCCGCCGACAGATTGCGCTTCAGTTCATGTAAATGATGGGAAACGTTGGCGCCGTTTATTCGCAGCATTCCTTTTGTATGTGAAGAAACTTTTTTTGTTGATTATCAAAGTTTTTTTTTAATCAAAAATCTTGTTTTATAGATTGTTCTAACTGTATAACTATAATAATAAAGTATTGCGAAATGTGTACTATTTTTCCCCATGTCTATATTTTAAAATCTATAAGTATTTAGAAATTATTTATATGTATGATGGACATGGACAGACAGACAGACAGACAGACAGTATCACATTAACACTTGTTTTGCTATATACATGTTTATTCCATTTGTGTGTATTGGAACAAAACAAAAAAGCAGGAAAAAAACAGCAAATTTAACATAATGGCACACAAAACTCCAAAAATGGCCTGGACAAAATTGTTGGCACCATTTGAAAATTGTGGATAAATAACATTGTTTCAAGCATGTGATGCTCCTTTAAACTCTTCTGGGGCAAGTAACAGGTGTGGGCAAT
>MU204413.1:6383382-6391381 GCA_017309775.1 Paedocypris sp. Pulau Singkep
CCAGAGGGAAAATAAAAATATCACTGGACCGGGATCTGACCTCGGCTATCTTTCTTGTTGGGCAACAGCAGAACATATTACTTGAAAAGGTTTGCTTTTTTTCAGGGTAGTAATGACACTACAGGATTACAAACATGCCAAGGGATTATTTAACTCATTGCTTCGTATAGGAATATGAGTCAACCGGGCGCTAATCTAAGGGGTTAAACACAGTCTCCGAGCAAACAGTGTGTAAAGCCGATTGTTTCAGGTTTGCATCTAAATAGTGGCCGTGTTCTTTGTTGACACTGTAAATCTTCTCGTACATCAGATGCTGAGGTCATTGGTTTTTCTTGCTTTTTTTTGCACAAGAAACCTGCACTGCAGTTTGAGTTAAACGCATATAGCATTGTTCTTTGGGTTCCGCTTGGGGAAGTTTGTTACATCTGCATCCTTTTAATGTTTTTTTTAAAGTCACAGTTTCTCGTTTTGGTTGGGCTGTTGCTTTTCATTCAATCCTATTCCCAAGATGCTTCAGATTAATTTGACAGGTAACTAGATGACTTGGTCCAGAATCGCTGGGGCAATGAGATTAACCCGCTCTAATTTCATTCTCTCGCCCACTTTAGTACAAAGGATGTGCATTAGGGGCTATAAAGTGCACTTGTTGGGCCCTTTTAGCCACCTGGGGCCGATGACCAGGATTGTGGCGACTGGTTGCTATAGAAACCGTTGCCAAGATCACATTCGACTAAACAACATCACTGACTCATGTACAATTCAGCGCTGGGAACATCTGACGTACATCAGGCTCTATTTACGTAGCCGTTTATAGCCACGGATGCTTTATAAACGCAACCTAGGTTAACCAAGTTTAAAAATACCCCATCATTTCTGCATCCTCAGCATCTTTTGCATTCAATTTATTTTGTGCGCTCCCGGTCCTCAAGGTCACGGGGGTCAGTGGCTGGGCACGAGGGGAGACTACGAACTCAAGTCTAATCCACTCATTAATTGTTCTTTGTATCTTTCCGACGTTTGAGCCGCATATCTTTGTCGGCAAAAAGCGTCTGGAATTTCTGCGTTTTTTCTACGGAGAGCAGTTTTAGCTTTCTTAAACGTCTATAAGGAGGTAAATTTGGAATGAAACTAGATTATAATAAGACTGCGTGAAGAGAGGATGCATTGTGATATGTCTTAATGTATTTATTTTACATTTTGAATAGAAATGTATATATTTCATATAAACTGTATTAATAGGTTTTAATAAATATTAAGATTTTATTTTTTATGTTGCTAAAAATACATTTTTGAATATTTGTTTTTTCTAACATTAAACAAATAAATGTAACATATTGTACATTGAAATACTACTAAAAATGAAATATATTTTATTTATTATATATAAATATAAATATACTAAGAGGCTTACAACCACACTTGCATATCGCAGAACAAGATAATAAACAATTTAATTTTATTTAAATTCTGAAAGCAGAAACAATGCATCAGTAATGGCTAAGTAATAATATATTATAAACAATTATGTTCCATTCTCCTAATGTTACATTATAAACTCCTTATAATCCCAATAATTTAATCCCGTAAAACGGAGCGTTCTTGCGTTTCAACGCATCAGATTTGCGCCGCAGTTTGTTCTGGTCAGACACATAGTGATTATTATGCACCAATTCAGAGTTACAAACATTATTATAGTGTTAAAAATGCATATATTCATGGCACTTTAAAGGTATTTTAAATTCCACATCGTCGGATGACCAGTGTTTTTTGTAACTTTGCATCTGACTTTTTAGTGTTTTGGTCGGAATCTTCTGCCTCAGATTAACGTCTCAACCAGAACGTTCTGGACGTAATGAAAAGCAGAGCATGTGTGAGGAACAATACGGCTTCTGTTTTATTCATCCATTAGAAGCAGTGAAGTGCTTTGAGATTCCTGAGGAACCTACACAACTCTATATGGTTAAAATAATAAAATTCATAGAAGATAAGAGTGACATCTGAAGCGTTTTACTTAGACTCAGTGAAGTCGGAAAAATGTTAAACTTGGTGTTTATTGAGTGTAAAACACATTTGTGTACATTTGACCTTGTGTGGAGAGGAAATGGTGTCGTTTTACTTCATCTACTTCAATGGCTGGGATGAAGTGGCCTACATACAGCAAAACCAGGTCATTTACGGACACCCTAGTTGGCGTGTAATTGTTGGCGTTTCAGTAACTGAACCGTTTACATTGAAAGAAAAGCTGGTGTTTCTTTACCAGCGTTTTTCAAGGGGAAATGTCTGGTTTTGATTCTGGTCGCTCGTCTGGTGACGTTGCTTGGATTTTGGCATCAGCCGTCGTCTTTGTTGGTGCTGCTCTGAGCTTTAAGTGACTTTACTGCAGATTTTTGTTTCAGTTTTAAACGCAGATGAGAAGAAACTGATGCTGTCGTCTGAAGGAAAATGATGGAATTATTTTCACGTGTAAAATGATCCCATTACAAATCATCTGTTCCAAGAAGACTTGAGTAAAAGTTGAAAAGTATCAAATTCTAAAAGAACCTAAGTATTTGACCTAAGAATTTAGGCTGAAAAAACACCAAGAAATGTGAATACACAGGAAACTCTCTATGAGGTTTTATTTCCTTGTGTAGAAAAGGAATGTGACACCTCAATGTTTCAAAATGGCAAAACAAAATATAAAAAATAAAAAGAACAAAAAGTCAGATAGATGAGTAAAGAGGACATATACTCAATCGTAAATGTAGTAGAGATTAAAAGCTGCTTCTAGTTTTGATACTCGGTACAAATACAAACTAGACAAATAAATACATAAGTAAAATAACAAAGTCCATTCACTTTACACCACTGAGTTTACAGTATCTGCAGAAACGAACACAATTATTATTCCGACCTGTTTGGAAAAGAATAATCTATTGGAATCTTAAAGCTCTGATCCGCTCTCTCTGAGAAATGTTTTTTTTTCCCCTCTATCATAAAGAGATTTCTCCGGAATATTGCTCTGTCAAGCCGGGGTGGGCTTCTGACACGAGGGGTTTTAATAACAATCAGCAGGGATCTGAGGTCTGATATGATTTAAAACCACTTTCCATCATGTGGCTAAACTCTAAATCATGTGACCCACTTGAGTTCATTCGATCTGAGACCCCGAAGACCAACGCAGCAGTTACAAAGCGGCCACATTAGCTGCATTACATTTTTTTTTTCATGGCATGAGGAATTAAAGCAATTTGATTAGTCGTATATGATAAGAGATATCATTTGTGATATGTGGAACAAGCTATTATGAATATTAAGAGAGCCAGGATTTAGAATATAAGAGGAATTAGTAACTCAGCATTTCTGTCTGTCATTAATGGCATTTTTGAATTTGCAAAGAAAATGTCAGCAAAAGGAACACTACAAAAGGCTTGTTGTTTTATCGTGGAAATGTGTATTTTTTTTTTTTTTTTTGCTGGAAGATTTTATTCATTATTGGTACTTTTGGAAGAATAAAAGGACTGTAAATATTTCCTCAAGCTTCTAAAACGATTATTTTCCAAACAAAACGTTATTAAATTGTGTCATTTAAGGGAGCAGAATAAAAGTGTGTGTGTGTGTGTGTGTGTGTGTGTGTGTGTGTGTTCACATCCATAGGGGGTAAAAAAGAAAAAGCCTCTTAAACCCTTATTGTCTCTAATGGCAGAATGTCACAGCGCTGCTGGGATGAAAAAAATAATCTGTAGATTTTTATGGAATAATTTTTTGCCAGAAATCACTTTAATCTGACTTAAACGGAGACTAAAATGAAACTATTACGGTTAAAGTCCTTATTATACATCTGTCATACATTTTTGGTTTATGTCATTTTAGCTTTGTGTTAACCAGGGATGTCTTGTTGATTTTTCCTGTATGTCAATCTGTTTTTTTTTTTTAATTTAATATTTTATAAAAAAATATGTAGAAAAGTATCTTGCTTTTTGGGCAATTTGCACCAAGTTAATTAGAAAAATGTTATTAATTTTAAATTAAAATTATCAAATGAAAAGAAAAATCAAATTCAACAATTGTTTTGGCTTGGAAATCTTTCCTTACAATCAGAACCACAATTGAGATCTCATTTAAAAAGAAATAAATAAAAATGGTTTTTGACAGAATCCATTATCGTTTTATGATACAAAAAAAAGTCTCAAAATAATCACATTTTAATCAGCCTGTTAAATCTCAATTTAATTACTAAATTACGTTCCCCTAATTTCTTATGTGTATGCTTCAAAAATGATTTACTCCCTAGAGATCCCACCAGATTAATAAATGATACGTGCAACCCTTTATTGACATGGAGTTCAAATGAAACTGTAAAATCAATAGTTCCGTGTCCCATTTACATTCCAGTACCGACGCTTCACACACAGATACGGTAATGAAACCATTGCTTTTCAATTCTGTCTTTAAAAATGTTCAAGTTCAATTCTAATTACAAAGTCCATTGTACTAAAAATTGCAATTTTTGAGCAAAATGTCTTCATTTTTTTTCACAAGTTTTAAGCTGCCATAAATTTGCATTTGAATTCTACGTCATTGTTGTCACACCATCACTACCAGTTTGTTTTGGTTTGAAGAATCCTCGCGCTGAACTTTCTTCTTTTATCAGCTACACAAAATAGTCTGGAAAATATTGTCGTAGTCTGGTTTTGTGGAAATGGAGATTTGTCATTCAATTTGCGTGTTTTTTTTTGGCTGCCGTTTCTGCATTAAGTGCCCAAATTGAACCTGAGACATTTGTGTGTACTTAAAATTTGGCCACACCCACATGTTGAAAAAACGGATCTCTTGTAACGACCTTTTTTTGCATTGTTGTCCATTTTTGCGCAGCATACAACGAATAACAAAAAAAACTTCAAGACATGTTTAGCTAATAAATCTTATTTAGAACTCAGAATTAATGTCTCCACATTTTAACTTAAATTTTAACGCCACTAAATTGGAGCATCTTTTTTCTTGCTCTACATTACCCACAATCCTTCACTCTCAGACAAGATGGTGGACAGAACCATGTTTAGACTTGGCGAATATGTACCGTCCTAGTTTTAGAATGAAAATCCGGTTTGGAAAAAGTACAGATGCCTGGATTTTACACTAACCACGTTTTTGAGAGTGCTGTGTTAATCTAAAAGGATTTAAAATCTATTTTGTGTTTAAGTTCAAGTTCAGTGCATTTGTAAGGCGCTTTTTACAGTTAAACTGTCTGTGCAATTTAGCATTAAATTTTTTGGTAACCTAATAGCTATTGCCAATTCTTTTTTTTCATGAATTCTATTCTATTTTTCCATTCCCATTCCAGAAAGTAACCTCACAAATGATAGTACAGTGAAAATACAAAACAGTCTTTGATGCTTCTAACTTGTTAAAGTGGCAAATTAAATTTTGGTATTTGTCATAGAAAATGACATTTAAAACATGTTTCATGCTAAAATGTTGTAATGTCCACGTTTCCTCCGCAGATGTTCTTAACCGTGTACCTCAGCAACAGTGACAAACACTTCACGGAGCTTCCCATCACTCCGGAGACGCTGTGTCGAGATGTGGTGGACATGTGTAAGGAGCCTGGCGAGGTGGACTGCTACCTGGCGGAGATGTGGAGAGGATCTGGTAAGTTACTCCTGCTTTACTGGCTTTGGCACGAATTGAATCTGATTGGCTGTTTCGTTTCAGAGCGTGTGATTGGTGACAGCGAGCGAATCATCGAAGTGCTGCAACGCTGGGGTCAACAGAGGGCGGAGGTGCGGTTCTTCCTGCGACACGACCGCGCCCCTGGTCATGATGCGGGTGAGTGAGGGCCAATCAGAGCTGACGCTTCCATATTTGGGACAAAATATTCTCTCTGGTCAGATATGATGGACTATACGTATAAAGAATTCTATAATGGATCGTTCTAAGTTAAGGAAATCGTTAATGCAATTAATTATAAGCTAAGGAAATCGTTAAGGTAATTAATTGTAAATTAAGGAAAACGTAAAGACAATTAATTTTTACAAATCGTTCCTAATGATGAATGTTGATTAACTGTTCTACATCCAGTACCATGGGAATTGAGATTCAATTATTTAAAATATGTTTGGTCTCTTCTGTCTGTATAACGACTTTGCATTGGTCTCAAACTAAGAAAAGCGCTATATAACTCAACTTGAACCTAAAAAAATGTATATATATAGATAGATAGATAGATAGATAGATAGATAGATAGATAGATAGATAGATAGATAGATAGATAGATAGATAGATAGATAGATAGATAGATAGATAGATAGATAGATAGATTTAAGATAAATAGATACAATTTATCTGATAGATAGATAGATTAAATTTTTAACCACATTATTTTCCATATTGTTTTTTTCACTGTTTTTTAATAGATGAGGCATTATTGGACGGTGAAACAACGGTATACTGCACTGAAATTAAATTTAATGTCCAACTCTTAAACCAAATTTAATGGAAGCTCGGAACACTGATTGAATTGAATTGAAAAATCCTTTATTAGTCCCACAGCGGGGAAATTTCACGTCACAACAGCAACAACAAATCCAAACAAATAAATAAACAAACATCACCATAACGCACTGCACACATCATAATAAACAAACAAACAAACAGACCATAAATGAACCTGCCCGTCATAAGCATAGTTCCAGTCACCAGTTTAAATTTAAGTTCAAATTGTAGTCCTGAATAAATGAAAGTGAAACATGCTTTACACTTTTTGAATGTAAAACTTTTAGTACATTATTTAAATTATTGAAAACATTTTTTAATTCCAAATTTAAAGTGGCTTAAAAAATATAATAACCTTGTTTTTTTCCGTAATTGATCACTTGATAGTAAACGTTAATAACAACACAGACTCAACATTTATGTCGTGAGACTCTCAAACGACTCAAAAACGTGTCGGCAGCTTCACGGTTGATTTAAAAACTAGAACTATCAAGAGCTTGTGCCACGCTGACTGGCAGACCAGCAAGTAGAGCATTACACTAATCAAGTCTCGGGATCACCAGAGCCTGAACGAGAAATTACGTGTGCTAGTCTGGATTAACAGGACATGAAGAGCGGAGCAAGGATGTGGAAAATCCAGGGTTTCTCCTGACACGGACTGAAAAGTGTAATGGGCCAAGCACTGAACCTTGAGGAAAGCCCAAACGCTCACAGTTTCTCTCCAGTAGACCTTGAGAGCTATTACAGAAGCCATTCCATTGACTGCCATTCCAGATAGTGCAGATAATAGGATCTGACGTTTCACTGGGTCAAAGGCAGCTGTCGGGTCAAGCAGGATGAGGACGGGGGATTTAGGACTTGCGTTCGCCGTCTTTACGTTTTCAGACTGAGTGGAAATGTTGCTTTTGAATCCTGTTTGGTTGGCATCAAAAAGATTGACTGAACCCAAGAGCCTGGGAGTTTGTAGATGGAGGTCTTCTGTGAGAGAAGAGAGTGAGGGCTTCTTGAGTAAGGCTAAAGCTTGATGTCTAGAGAGATGAGCTGATGGAGGAGGAAGTCGAATTAGATGATTGTACAAATACAGAACCTTTATTGTCATTATGCATCGTGGTATAGCGAAATGTGTAGCAGCCTCGGGATGGTGTTACCATCATTTAAAAGCTAAGGAATAAAAATATAATACATAGAAGTAAGGAATAAAACACAACAATATAAAATCAAGTACCATAGTCAAGTACAAGTACAATACATAATCAAGTTTTTCTTGGTAGGGGCTTGAAACACCACAAAAAAAATCTTGCTATACCGAATTCGATTCGTAACAGTTCTTGTTCTCATTGGCTGTAAAAAAAAAAAGTAGTTGTTTCTTAAATTGAGACGCATTGTTTTCTTAAAATTAAAAAAGTTGACCACATTTCTTGTTTTAAGAACTTCCATGGTAAAATAATGTCTTCTTTAATGTATATGAGTGAGTTTTTTGGAAAATGTCTCATTTCAGTGTAAGATATCATCAAATTAGCATTGT
>MU204413.1:6391481-6423962 GCA_017309775.1 Paedocypris sp. Pulau Singkep
TCTTGTTCTCATTGGCTGTAAAAAAAAAAAGTAGTTGTTTCTTAAATTGAGACGCATTGTTTTCTTAAAATTAAAAAAGTTGACCACATTTCTTGTTTTAAGAACTTCCATGGTAAAATAATGTCTTCTTTAATGTATATGAGTGAGTTTTTTGGAAAATGTCTCATTTCAGTGTAAGATATCATCAAATTAGCATTGTTTTCCATTCTAATGTTATACACAACCAAAAAAACGCTTCTTACAAGCTTTTTCCAAAAAATGAAAATTTTTATCCAACGTTCCGTGTTTAAGCATTGATCAAATCACATAATTTGAATTAATGTACATTAAGATATAGTCCACCGTGTGTTTTTCAAAACACTCACTTTTCTTTATTCATTTACGGTTGGACGGTAGAACCTGTTTTGTTGGATTGTGGATTGTAGTACGTACATTATTGACGGTGAGGCATGAATTATTCGCTGGCGTTGTTGCCGGAGGACAGAAAGCTGGAATAGATTGGAATGGATCTTTATCTTCTGTCCTATAAACACACGCAACCAATGGGAAAGAAGTACAGAATTGAGTTTCCCCACTGTTGTTTGAACTATGAATGTTAGAAGTAATGACAAATGAAGATGAAGTCAGGTTCTCTGATATGTGTGGGAATATAATCTGATTAGATTAGATTAGATTAGATGTGTGTGTTCATTGTTTCAGCTTCGGTTGTTTGTTTGGTTTCTGTGAGATGAATGTGGATTAGTTTTTCATTGTAAACAAACGAGTGAGTTTTTATTAAGTCGTCGTAAAGCTGATTGGAAATAATGGAATGTTGTGTTGGGGCGAGAGAAGAAGTTATCACTTCACTGTCAGTCTGATGTACAGAGACCGCTTCCGTTTGTGAAGGACGTTTGTTCTTTTGTGCTCTCCCACTTTTTTTCTTTCTCTCTCACTCTCGCTCATTCTATCTCGTGCTCTCTCTCGCTATCTCTCTCTCTCTCATATTCTCTCTCTTTCTCTCACTCTCGCTCATTCTATCTCGTGCTCTCTCTCTCTCGCTATCTCTCTCTCTCTCTCATATTCTCTCTCTTTCTCTCTCACTCATTCCCTCTCGCTCTCTCTCACTCATTCTCTCTCTTTCTCTCACTCATTCTCTCTCTCGCTCATTCTCTCTCGCTCATTCTCTCTCGCTCATTCTCTCTCTCGCTCATTCTCTCTCTCGCTCATTCTCTCTCTCGCTCATTCTCTCTCGCTCATTCTCTCTCGCTCATTCTTTCTCGCTCATTCTCTCTCGCTCATTCTCTCTCGCTCTTTCTCTCTCGCTCTTTCTCTCTCGCTCTTTCTCTCTCCCGCTCTTTCTCTCTCGCTCTTTCTCTCCCGCTCTTTCTCTTCCGCTCATTCTCTCGCTCATTCTCTCTCTCTCTCTCTCTCGCTCATTCTCTCTCTCTCTCTCTCTCTCGCTCATTCTCTCTCCATCTAGCTCTTTTTCTTTCACTCTCTCGCTCTGTCTATCTCTTTCTCACTCTCTTTCTGTCTCTCTCTCTCTTTCTATTTATGTCTCTTATATTTTTCTCTCTTTTTCTGTCTCTCTCTCTTCCTCTATTTATCTGTCTGTCTCGTTCGCTCTCTCTCTCTCTCTCTCTCTCTCTCTCTCTCTCTCTCTCTTTCTCTCTCTCTCTTTTTTGCTCTCTCTCTGTCTCTGTGTGTGTGAGAGAAATGATCTTGAGTAATCCCTTTTTCAGAGCAATCTAAATGCAAGGTTCATTGGTTCACACAAGTAGCGACACACACACACACACACGGACAGATGTCTTTACATATCTGTCGTCCCTTTTAGTCTTGTTTTTCTGGTTTGGATTGTTCCATCCACCTAATGAAAGAGTAGCAGCGGTAGTAAACCGGCTCTGCAGCTTTGCCGCGTGTCGCGTCTGAAGTGATTCCTTCCTCTTCTCCTCCTCTTCGTCACTTTACCGCCTCACTCACGTGAAACCATCTCTCCGGTTTCGCATTTCCAAAAGTTGCTGCGGTGGCTTTTTCCCTGATCAAAATGTCACACCACGACACACAGCAACTATGATGACGCGGTTTAGCTAAGAGTAGTTCTCATTACACACGGGTTTTCCGCCATTTTCGCCGTTTTTTTTTTTTTTAAATTTCCGCGAAAGCCCGTATTCCGTAGCTCCTCGACGTGAAGAGTTTATCCAGCACTAGTGTTACGTAAGCGGATGTCACAGGCGGATGTTTCTAGGATAATCGAGTGATGGTTTTGCCTAGTCAAATAGTCGTTATGTAACTAGTTTTACTCACGAGAAATTCACCGTTAGCAATTAGCATCACAGCAGCGTTTTTTTGTAAGACTGTTTCATGACTGTAATAGTGAATTTACATTTTACATGTTTGCCTTCATATTTCCTGTAATTACACCGTGTCACTGTGCTGATGTATGTGTTAGACTGTTATTATTTCTAACGTGTGAATCGTATTGAATTATCTGACTATAGGGGGTCACAGGGGTCCGGAGCCGATGGCCAAGAGAAATGCAGTGAAGGGCTCAATGGACCGACTCATGGAGAATGGAGTGAGTATTTACACCACCGTTTCTCTCTCTTCATCTGTATATTTTTCTTCTCTCTCTCTCTTGCTCTCATTTCATCTCTCTCTGTATCCCACTCTCTTTCATTCTATCTTACTCTCTCTTTTTCTCTATATTTGTCTGTCTGTATATGTGTATCTCTCTCTTTCTATCTCTCCATCTCGTTCTTTTCTTTGTCAGTTTCTTTACCTGCCTATTTGGGTATCTGTTTGTCATTTTCATTCATTTTAATCTTACCGTATTTATGCAAATATAAGCACCCCTTTTCTCCAATTTTAGAAGCTAAAAAACGTATTTCAAATATGTGCGTAGTTATGACCACCTCTTTTTCTATATGTCCATATTTTGTGGGGTGCTTATATTTGCGTGAACATGATGATAACTATTTTTCTACAGGTGTTCATAAACGATGATGTGCGTTTCTTGTAGGTTTCACCTCCTCAGATGGACTTCACTCTTGGTGAACTACAAGAAATGGCGTCAAGACAACAGCAGCAGATCAACGCACAACAACAGCTACTGGCCACAAAGGTATTACAGCGCGGTTTAAAATGTGGAATAAACGTTGTCTAAATATGAATTATTCATTAATTAAATACATTTTTTCATCAATCAAAATCAAATACATATTAATCAAATAATTAATTTTTTCCTGTGTTAACAATAAACTTGCAGTGGATCCTCCTTTTTGGAGCATAATGCTGAGTTTTGGTCTTGTAATAATTCATTATACTGGATTTAATTCTTGCAATAATTCATAATACTGGGTAAGGTTGAAATCCTCGATTCGATTATGTTTTTGATTCTAAAGTTTCGATTTGATTCTCAATTTAAAAACGAAAAATTTGAAAGCATAAGACTTTTCTGCAATATAATAAATCTGACCTTTGTTCGCAATGTACCACACAGTACATTGTCAAATTTAAAATGTTTATTACCAGTATAATGTAACAATAACTTATATCTTCAGTCATTTGGAAACTTAACATAATAATAATTAATAATACAGGGTTTTAGTCTTGTAATATTTTATAGTACTAGGTTTAATTCGAATAATTCGTAATGCTGAGTTTGCAATAATTCACAATACCGGGTTTTAGTCTTGCAATATTTTATAATACTGAGTTTAATTCTTGTAATAATTCATAATGCGGTTTCAAGTCTCACAATATTTCATTAGTTTAATTTCATTTTCATTTCACTAGGTTTTAGTCCTGTAATAATTCATAAAGTGGGTATAATTCCAGTAATAATTCATATAACTGGTTTTAATTCTTGTAGTAATTCACACAACCCTCCAAAACATGAACGATATTAAAGTTAGCCAGTTTTTTCGAGGGAGGAATTTTTTCGTTTTTCTTTTTTTTTTTTTTTTCAAGTTTCCGTTTTTTCATGATGAATCTCCCACAGGAGCAGCGACTGCGTTTCCTGAAGCTGCAGGAGCAGCGGCAGCAGCAGCATCAGTCGTCCGAGCAGGAGAAACTGCGGCAGCTGCGGGAAAACGCAGAGAACCAGGAAGCGAAACTGCGCAGGGTTCGAGCTCTTAAAGGACAAGTGGAGCAGAAGCGCATCAGCAACAGTAAACTGGGTCAGAACCTGTTCTAATGCACATTACAATCATAATGTCCAAGTTCTGAACCACAATCCTTTTCTCCCGCTGGGGTCATGTGACTCATTGTGTCTAAAAAATGATTGTATAAAAAATGTCTAAAAAAAAAGAAAAACGATTGATAAGGAACAACATCGTTACATTCACAGCTGTCAGTCATTAACGTACGAAAATGTTTATTCTATTCAATTATAGAATAAAGATTTAATTAATAATTGTTGTAATAATTGTTTGTACAACTATTGTATGAAGCCACCAAAAAATATTTTTATCATCAATGGGGATTTAATAAACTGGAAAGATTATTCAAGATTAAAGAAACTGATAATATTCAGTTATTATAATATCAGTTATGATACAATGATACAAATAATAAATTTTATTTAATGCTGTCTTTGAGCGTACCTTTTTACAATACTTTTACAATTTTACAAATTTTTTTTTGCAATTTTTTTTTTCAATGCATAAAATGCAAAAAATCAACAAGGTCAAACTGAAAAAAAACAAAAAAAAACAAAAGAACTACAAATCCCTACATGTGTTTGAATCCATTATTTATGTAACGACAGGGTTATAACCTAATAACCCTCAAAATAACTTCAAATGCTTTATTCTTCATAAAGAATGTCCTGCCAAAATGATACAAGTGAAACATTCACGTAAATATGTAAGTGTTGCAAACTGTACATTTCTAAGTTACACAAGACAAAGCAGTGCATTGTGGGATGTGTAGTGTGCGATCTTATCTCTCTGTTTGCAGTGGAGGAGATTGAGCAGATGAACGGGCTGTTCCAGCAGAAGCAGCGGGAGCTGGTGGTGGCTGTGAGTCGGGTGGAGGAGTTGAGTCGACAGCTGGACCTGCTGCGCACCGGTAAACTGGACGTCCAGCACGAGCCGGGCCCGAGCTCCAGTGGAGAACTAGAGCGTCTCTACAAAGAGCTGCAGGCATGGAAACCCACCGTTCTCTCTCTCCAGTGTCAATAGATTGATCTCGTGACACAGATTAAGTTTAGATTTGATTTATTTGAATATCTTTGCACATTTATTAAGTAGATATAGATAAGCCTTTATACATAAAACTTAATCTGTATAGATCATTAGTTATGGATAGATTATGAAGTAAATGTATATTATATATATATCAATGTATTATATACAGTATTAATAATGATATGAGCCATGGATAGATACGTAGATATCTTTTTACATAGATTAAGTTTATTCTGTATAGATTAAACAGAATGCATTTATACATATATTGAGTTTATTCTGTAAATGTTATTATTTATTATTTGATTATTAGATAAAGATACATTTATGCATGAATTAAGTTCAATCGTTATGGATTATTAGCTATGGATAGATACATCTTTGGAATAGAATAGATTCAATGAATTTGTTGTAGATTATTATTCATGGATATATCTTTATACATGGATTAAGTGTATTTTTCTTGATAAATTATTGGATATAGATAAATGGTTATTTAAACATTGAGTACATTTTTCTTTATAGGTTCATTATTAGATATAGATTGATATTTATTCATGGATTATGTTTTTTTTCTTTATAAATATTAGCATTGGATGGATAAATATAACATTATGATTTGATTAAATGTATTCTTTATTCATAGGTAGATGGATGGATGAAATGAATGAAAATGCCTTTATTTGTCCCACAGCGGGGAAATTGCATCTCACAACAGCAGACAGAATATATATAGAGGAACTAGCATATTACGGTATATAAATGTATATAAACACATCTAAAAAATAAATAAACAATCAAACATTTATAAATTAACATAAATAACACTGCACACACACTAAATATAAAAAAGTTCAAGTTCTGAGCATTTGTAAGGCGCTTTTCACAGTTTAACTGTCTCAAAGCGCACAAATAATACATAAATAAACATAACCATATGTCACGGTACATATCATAATGAACATAAACACGATAGATAGATAGATAGATATATAGATAGATAGATAGATAGATAGATAACAGATAGATTTGATTGATTAGTTGGTTGGTTGATTGATGGATGGATGGATAGATAGATAGAAAACAGTTAGCTTGTAAGAAAAAAAAAATATATATAGATGGATAGATAGAAAACTGAATGAGGATATGTATGTATGGATGGATAGATAGATAGAAAAAAGATAGATAGAAAGAAAATAATCAATTAATTGATTGATTGATTGATATTTAAACATTCAATTTCTCTTATAGATTAATTACTTGGATAGGACATAGATGAATATTTATACATCTATACATATTCTAATTTTTATCAAAATAAAATATTTGATTTTAATATCATTTAAATGTATTCTTTACACTGTGTTTTTTTGTAATTAAAACTTTAGTAATGTTCTAATCACAATGAACAATGTCCTTGCAGCTGAGGAATAAACTGAACCAGGACCAGAGTGCCAAACTCCAGCAGCAGCGAGAGACTCTGAACAAGAAGAACTCTGAGATGGCCGCCATGGACAAGCGAGTGGCCGAGCTGAGGGAGCGACTGTGGAAGAAGAAAGCCGCTCTGCAGCAGAAGGAGAACCTGCCTGTGAGACGGAAGCACACATCACTCCATCCTCATTTATTGCAAAGCCGCGTGACTCCGTGTTAATTTCGTCGACGAAATATTTTCGTCACCAACTTTTTCCCTGACGAAAACAAAACGAGAACTATATAAAAACTCCCGTTCCAGGGACGAAAACTATAACTACATTTATTGACACTTTCGTCAACGAATATAAACTAAACAAAAATGTCTTTCGTGACGACGTCCAATCATAATCCGAGCTTGTGGAGAAAGGCAATCAGAACACAAAGTCGTTGGGCTGCAGGAGAAACACAGTGACTCGCGAGGAAGTTTTAGAGGCGAGTGTCTTCACTAACGTCTTCTCCGGCAGAAAAAAAATAGATATATGGATTCGTTTTAAATTCAACGTTCAATCTGTAGCCGCGTCTGGAGCAACAATCACGGGCAGAAACAAAGCGCCACTTGCAGACTGAAACTTCTTTTTTTCACCGTGCAACCATTTGTTACTTATAAACTTGATGCAATTATAACTCATTTAATTTTACTGTATTTATTTTTCTCATTGTTGAGGTTTCATTTATGAGAATACATTTATTTGGATTGAAGGAAAAGTTAATTAAATAAGTTTTTAAGTAATAAGTAATGTTTTTCCAAATAAGATCTTTTGTATATATTTTATATGTTGATAGTTACCTAAGTATTCAGTTTTCTTAGACATAGCAACTTTAGTAAACATTTAGAATATAAAGCACTTATATTTTCGTTGACTAAATCTATACTGTAATTTAGTCGACTAAAATTAAACTAAAACTAAAAAAAATGAAGATGACTAAATTGGGACTAAAACTAAACTGAGACTATGACTAAAACTAAATAACGAGTCTTTGTCAAGCGAGCAGTGTTGTGACTTTGCTCCTGTCTTGCAGCAGCCAGCAGAGGGCCTGAGCTCTCAGCCCCTCGGACCCTCACGAGTCGCCGCTGTGGGTCCGTACATCCAGACCACCCCAGCCTCCTCCGTCTCTCCTCGACAGGACGTCCTGGTGAAGCCTGCTTACCCTGACGGCACGGCCACGCTGCCCAAACCTCTGCCCAAGCCCACCACAGGTACGCTCAGTTCTTTTGTTTTACTATGTTTCTGTGAGAAACACACAGCCTCGGTCGCTCTTGAGGTTTTTTGTGGTCCGTGTGGTTTGGCCTAACAAAAGCCGTGTGTGTGTGTGTGTGTGTGTGTGTGTGTGTGTGTGGGCAGAAGAATGGAGCTTCTCATGAAGTTTGACTGCAGTATATGACACTAGACGCAGATGTGACATCATGGAGCGTGGCGTAAAGCTTCGCTGATTACATCACTATTATATGTGATTACATTGTTATCGTAGTGTTATTACATGATTTAAATTGCATTTATGTATTTACAAAGTGCCAATATTGCACAAGTGAAAAAAAAAAACAGATGAAAATGCTTCCCCAAACTCTTTTTTTTTTCTAGATAAATTTACATTTGTATATTTTTTTGGCACTAATTTAATTTGTATTTTAAAGTATTATAAATTGTATCTCTTTATTATATATTTTTACTATTTTGTGTTGATAACAATTTTTGCCCATTTTTGCTTATTAATAAAAAAAAATTATTGAATAGTAAAAAAAAATGAAGTTGTCTTATGTGCTTCTGACTGAGCCTGTTACATAAAAACGTTCATGAATTTTTCACTGCATTGTTTCATTTCACACCCTCGTACATGTGGATGTTTTTGCTCTCGTTATGTCCTGCATTTCTAACTCTCACCTCATGTTCTTCA
Source organism: Paedocypris sp. Pulau Singkep (assembly GCA_017309775.1). Lineage (NCBI taxonomy): Eukaryota > Metazoa > Chordata > Actinopteri > Cypriniformes > Paedocypris > Paedocypris sp. Pulau Singkep. Next base: position 6,400,019 of record MU204413.1, read on the forward strand.
CGTCAGGTGTTGGAGTGATGGTGAACAAGAGCTCCAAAGCTTCCGAGTTCCCCAACACTGACACTAACAGCACCACCCAGAGCCATTACTCCACTCTTCCTCGCATGACTAGTAACGCATCACAGGAAAAAGGTACTTTACACTTTGTTTTTCAATTCACATACATTTCGCTTTACATTTTAAGACTTTTTTTATGCAATAAATAACAGAAGTTTGGCTGATGAACACAAGCTGTACTACCACAATTTTCAGAATATTTAAAAACAATTCTAAACAATAAAAGAGCAAGTATTGTTAATTTGTAACACACACGCACATAACCACTCACTATTCATAAGTCTTGTAACAATGCTCAGTTCTAACAGACACACACGCAACAATTTTAAATGTGTTAAAATAATGCTAAGAGTTGAAATTAAAAATATATAGATTGTGTTTTTTTATTATTATTATTATTAGTAGTAGTAGTAGTATTTTTTTAATTAATTATTAGTTATTAATTTAATTTATTTGGCCCATTTCAAGAAACTAAACATTTCCCTGTTGTTATTATTATTAATATTATTGTTACGTGTGAAGAGAATGTTAAGTGTTAAAAGAATATTCCTTACGGGGAGTTTAATAAAGTTTGTTATCAAAGGGTTTTTTTTTTTGTGATTCACACTTAAAAAAAATTGGCATTTATTGATACTTTATAATCTGGTGCGTCTTTGTAGTGTGAAAAACACATTTATACATTTTGTTTCATTTCAGAGAGCGGTTCAGCAAAACGAATTGCTCTTTCGCAAACAGTCATTGATTAGTTTATTTTCTGAGTCTCCTGTCAGGTTTAAGACTGGTTTAAGACTGGTTTAAGACTGGTTTAAGACTGGTTTAAGACTGGTTTAAGACTGGTTTAAGACTGGTTTAAGTCTGGTTTAAGTCTGGTTTAAGTCAGGTTTAAGACTGGTTTAAGTCAGGTTTAAGTCAGGTTTAAGACTGGTTTAAGTCAGGTTTAAGACTTGCTGAACACTCTCTCACTCGTCTGAGCAGTCAACTGAACACAAGTCACACGGAGACAACTCTGTTCTCTCTATAGTTCTATACAACTCTATAATTATATTCTCTTCACCTCTAGTTTCTGTCTTTTGCTTTTTTCTGCACAGTCTACTGAAAATTGATTCGTTCTTTGAAATGATTATTCTCTTCAGTTGTTTAAAATAATTTCTTTGTTAAAAGACCCCCCCCACACACACACACATCTAGGTCACTAGAAATCTACAGCTTTCTTTATTGGAATAAAAAAAAGAGAATGGAGGGGGTCTAATATTCTTCAAAAGCTACAAACTATAAGCAAATAATCTAGGTTTAAAACAAGTTTGGTTCACGGGGTCAAATTCACCCGTTCTGATTGTGAATAAATAAAACCATGTGTATTTATCATAACCCTTTTTTTCCATGACTAAAATGTTTTATACTTTCTCTAGATTCCGAGGTAGATTTAAGACCACCGCCTTTACCTCTGAGAAAGAACCAGAGCACTGAGGATCTCTTGAAAGATAATCAGGTGATCTTTTGGGAAAATTCTTTTGTTTTTCTATTTATAAATCACCATAAATATGCCCTAGTATGTTCTTGGTTGTCTAAAACCCAACTGTTCATTTTATTTCTAGACCGCTGGTAAAACATTTGGAAAGATTCCCCCTCCCGTACCTAGCAAACCAAAATCTGCCTTCCCTGGCCAATCCAACAATTACAAATCATACAACACCGGCACTTTCCCTGGTAAACCGAGATTAGCCAATCAGAAGCCCCCAATGCCTCTCCCATCCCATAACCACACGTTACCCATCCCCCCTCCCCCTAAACCAGACGCCTTGCCCGCTGCAACTGTGCGTCCTTTCACATCGGAGAGTTTGGCGGGTAAAGAGACCTCCACCTCTTCTGCCCTCCACAAGCCCCAGGTGGTGGCTGCAAGTTCCATCTACTCTATGTACACCCAACAGAGTGCTGTCGGAAAGGGTTACCAGGGGCAGAGTACGCTTACTCGCTCACAGCCGCGGCGTGAGTACTTCCACACAACTGCTTCATGTGGAAAAACCTGTTTAAAGTCTCTAGAAGGTTGTGTAAATGTGTTTCTAGCTAGTAAGAATTACAGTAGCCTCTTGCTTAAGTAATTGAAACTATGAGGAGTAAAAAATATTGATAATATCAAACCCAGAATGTTAGAGAAAAATCTTGTGCACCCAAACTGGTATAAACTTAAACAGGAGGCTACTGTACGTCACTTATCAACAATCCCGAGAACAGTTTTCAGAAACATCTTGTAACTGGAGTGTTCTTTGATTGTTACAGTGTATGGCAAACCAGTTGTCCCAGCCAGTGGTGGCCAGCAGGTCTTTCCACAGGACGGCAGTTATCTTGATAAAGTAGATGGTGACCTAGTAGATCACGGCAGCGTCGTCGCCCCTTCATCCTCCACTGGTGATGGCCAAGAAGTAGAGCGAGTCCCGAGACCCCTCAGCCCCACCAAGCTACTCCCATTCCTGTCAAACTCCCATCGGATGCAGAGTGACGTTGACCTGGAGGCCCTTAGGAAAAGGCTCCATCATGCTCCCAGACCTCTTAAAAAGCGCAGTTCCATTACAGAACCTGAAGGCCCCGCTGGTCCAAACATCCAGAAGCTCCTTTATCAAAAGACCACCTTAGCAGCCATGGAGACCATCACTCCCGCCAATTTTTTCCAGGCTGAAGGCGAAGATGGAAACGGGCCGATAATTGACGAGGGAGGTCTTCAAGAGGAACAGCACGACGCCACAATTCCTGAATGTGAGCAAGAGGAGGATCTGACTCCTCCCCCTCTTCCTCCTCGATCTCCTGTGCTGGATGATGTTACAGTCACTACCGTTGAAGTTAAGGAGCAACCTCAAAAAGAAGATCTGGAAATGTATGGACCAGCCGCCCCAGAGCCTTATATCGAGGAGTACCCGCCGTATCCCCCACCACCGTATCCCTGCATAATAGAGCAGGAACCACCAGTGGAGGAAAGCATCAGTATGAAGGCTCCTGAGGTGACGGGACAGGTCATGTTGCCCCCGGTAGGTTCTGCAACTACTAACTACAAGGTTTAGGAATGGAGTGAGAGTGTGAATGTGTCTTGCTCTGTGATTGGTCAACTACACATTCAGGATGCGTGCCGTGCACCTTCAGGCCCAGACTTGCTGTGATTGGCTACAGCTCCTTGCTAACCAAACATTGAAAATGCAGTTTGGAAAATGGATGGATGGAATTTAGCTAAACTCACCATCAAATCCACTCTATACACCAATTTTCAAAGTCAAAGATCAAATTAGTGTATCGTAGAATGTAAAATAAATTATCTAAGTCACTGTTGGGTTCGTCATGAAGATCAATCAGGGTTTTAACAGTAATTCGGATTATTTGACTGTTGCAGAGCCCAATCAAACAAAGGGTGATAATATAGAAGCAGACATTTTATTTGCTCGTTTCTATAGTTTAGATTAGATTCTATTGTCTTTTACTGTCCTATAATACACTAAGCAAGGAACATACTTCAGCATCCTAATCTGACCCTAATCCCTAATGTAATGCAAGATTTGTTTGTGGAGGAGGAACTGTTTCTTCAGAAATATTATGGTCTTTTCCAGCCTATATTTCTTTATCTCATTAAAACGGTGGTCCTAAGCCTCGATGCCGTCTGCCTTGAGACAGGTGCTTGCTTAGTCTTTCAGGAAGATTACACACGCGTTAGCCATTTAGGTTTCAGATTAATGTCAAGTTCCTCGGCCCAGAGCGAGAAGCAAGTCCGGTCAGTGGAGATTCCGATCAAACCATCCATTCCGGGCCGTTGCCTAGCAACTAGCCACACTGAGATTCTGAGCGCCGCACTGGCATCTCATTAAACATTCCAATGGAGCAGAAGTGGCACTGACCCGCTCGGCTGTTAGTGTGCCCAGTGAGAGTCTGGGGAGCTGTGCCCAACGGGTCCATAGCATCCGACTCCCTAGTGCAGGGGTGTCAAACTCGGGTTTTTTTTTTTTTTTCGTTTTTACTGAGGACCACATCAGCAGAATGGCTGTCCTCAAAGAGCCGGGTGTAACTTATACATGTAACTAAATGTAATGTAAAATAAACACAACTACTCTTTAATCACTGTCCCTGGTCCTGAAATGGCTAGGTGTCTCACACAACTTATCATTTACCATAGTGACAATTGCAGTTGCGTAGAAAACCTATGTTTGCTTGTTGCTCTAACATAAATCTTTTTTTTTACAATTTGTCAGCTTATGATAACACGTATAACTCCATTATGAAGGATCAAACTGTCCAAGTGAGTGAAGAAAAATAACATCACTGTGAAACACTGCCACGGCTACCGTAGTCGAAAGGCATTGTAGGAAATTTAGTTTTTGGTCAACGCACGCTCTTAGTTCATGTTTTGTTATTTATTTTTAGACACTCAAAACCTTTAAGCTCTCGCGGGCCTAATGGAAGCAAATAAAAAGCCATAACCTGGATTTTCTCGTCTCTTTTAGGGCAAACGAACAAACCTGCGTAAAACGGGCTCCGAGCGCATTAATCACGGGATGCGAGTGCGGTTTAACCCACTGGCCCTGCTGCTGGATTCCTCACTGGAGGGCGAGTATGACCTGGTCCAACGAATCATCTACGAGGTGAGAAACTGCCCAAGAACGAAGGCGTTTCTGGCTTCACTCTTATTTGAACGACACTGTTAGCGGTTATCTAGGCTAGTGTTTCAGTTGGCGTATTCTCACGCAGGTTGAGGATCCCAGTTTGCCCAACGATGAAGGCATCACCGCCCTCCACAACGCCGTGTGTGCCGGACACACTGAGATTGTGAAGTTTCTGGTGCAGTTTGGAGTCAATGTGAATGCGGCAGACAGCGACGGATGGTGAGTAGACACAGTAGTGGTGTTCCAGGATCAGTCGCCATCAGTTTGCATCTCTGGGTCTCCACTTTCCTCACGACATTCCAGACTCATTGTTAGTTTGTTGATTTTTGAGTGTTGGCCGCCATTTTGAGCTGGAGCGTAACCACGTCTGGGTTATTTCGGGAGAGCAGGGAGTACAACTGGGGATGTATATAGATAATTACTATAATAAATGTATAGATACATAATAATTTTAATACAATTTAATCTTGATAATTCCTAGATTAGAACGTTCGATTCGATTAATAGCTCTTTATCCCTTCAAATTGCAATGAGGTTTTTTTTTTTTAATGAAGACGCAATTCTGAAGGATGCAACTTCAAAAAAAAAAAAAAAGTTGAAATTTGGAGAGAGAAAAAAGTCACAATTCTGGAGAAGAAAACTTTCTCTACGCGTTTATAACTCACAATTTGGAGATATTAGTCTTCATGACTGTCAGTGTACAAGTGTGTGTGTTAAGGATTATTGTGTGTTAAACAATTAAGGATTGTGAGATGTTTGTAGGTGCTGTCGGATCATGAGACGTAGATGAGATGTTTGTGGGGGCGTGCTGGATCGTGAGATGTTCATAGGAAGTGCTGTTGGGTCATGAGACGTAGATGAGATGTTCGTAGGAGGAGCTGCTGGATTGTGAGACGTAGATGAGATGTTCGTAGGAGGTGCTGTCGGGTCATGAGACGTGGATGGGATGTTCTTAGGTGGTGCTGTCAGGTCATGAGATGTTCATAGGAGGTGCTGTCAGGTCATGAGATGTTCGTAGGAGGTGCTGTCGGGTCATGAGACGTAGATGGGATGTTCTTAGGTGGTGCTGTCAGGTCATGAGACGTAGATGAGATGTTCTTAGGAGGTGCTGTCAGGTCATGAGACGTAGATGGGATGTTCTTAGGAGGTGCTATAAGGTCATGAGACGTAGATGGGATGTTCTTAGGAGGTGCTATAAGGTCATGAGACGTAGATGGGATGTTCTTAGGAGGTGCTATAAGGTCATGAGATGTTCATAGGAAGTGCTGTTGGGTCATGAGACGTAGATGAGATGTTCGTAGGAGGAGCTGCTGGATTGTGAGACGTAGATGAGATGTTCTTAGGAGGTGCTGTCAGGTCATGAGACGTAGATGGGATGTTCTTAGGAGGTGCTGTCAGGTCATGAGACGTAGATGGGATGTTCTTAGGAGGTGCTATAAGGTCATGAGACGTAGATGGGATGTTCTTAGGAGGTGCTATAAGGTCATGAGATGTTCATAGGAGGTGCTGTTGGACCATGAGTTGAACTATGTAGGCATAAAGAGTCTGGATCTCCTTGTAGGACGCCACTGCACTGTGCAGCTTCATGCAATAACGTGCAAGTCTGCAAGTTTCTGGTGGAGTCCGGAGCAGCCGTCTACGCCACAACCTACAGCGACATGCAGACAGCGGCGGATAAATGCGAGGAGATGGAGGAAGGCTACGCCCAGTGCTCCCAGTTCCTCTACGGTAGGACACTACAGCGTCACACACTCAGGAATTAAACGAAAGGATGGGCAACCTAAGACTACTTTATCAACAGGCGTGCAGGAGAAGATGGGCATCATGAACCGCGGTGTGGTTTACGCCTTGTGGGATTATGATGGAGAAGATCCTGATGAGTTGTCCTTTACGGAGGGAGACTGCTTGACCGTCCTCAGAAGAGAAGACGGTGAAGAGACCGAGTGGTGGTGGGCCAGATGTTCCGACGATGAAGGCTACATACCACGCAACCTGCTGGGGGTAAGAACTCTTCCCAACATGCTCATGAACCACGGTGCTCACATACGGATGGATTTATAAAGCAATTTTTGCCAGTGGTTTAATCTAAACAATGCGTGTGAGAGTCTAAAATCATGTGATCTATCACGTTTCTTGAAAGAGAACAGGTTTCCTGAGTTTGAATGTATAATGTGTTTGATGAAGATAAAAGTTGACCCACGTAGAAACAAGGAAAAGACAAAAAAAAAATGGAGAGGCTGGAGACGATGGTAAATGGACACCAAACTTAGTCATAGTTCAAAAATGTATAATAGATATGAAGAAGCTGATTGGTTCCAGAGAAGTTAACATATTCGTATAGAAAGGCTGCCTAGTCTAGTGCTCGGAACCGAATCACACTTCCACCTCCCAAAACGGTCAAAGTCTTTAATTATGGTACTTAAATGCTCAGACAAAAATCTTTAGACTCCGCTCAAGTAGACGTTTACACTGTGAACAATTGAAGCCATTGAAAAGAGAATGGACGATGAAAGTTGAACAATGAATCCCATTGAAAGCCAATGTGGAAAAAATGATGTGTAAAAAGTTGAAAAAAAAAAAGTGATAAGAAATGTGGAAGATTAGAAGAAACAAAGATGCTTGAAAGATGGAGCCAATTCAAACTGATGAAAAATGACTTTCTGGTCCATCAGTTTTCATCTCAACACTTACACGTTTCCTCAAAAAAAAAAAAAACTGTTTTTTTTCAAGGACAAAATTGTGAAAACTTTCGTCCCCTTTCAATTAGCATATTAATCTTTGAGTGCATAATCGCCCCCTACTGGTGAAGAGAATGAATAAACATTTACAATTTTGCTTTTTTAAGCCTTACTCACACGATCAAACGTATCAGTCTGCTTTATTCAGGAAAAATGAAAATCAATTTAATCCAGCTCCAGGCTGAGTCGGTACGCACATTTTGTACAAATAATCCTGTTTGAACTGACGTGTTCTTTTTTTGTTCACAGCTTTACCCGAGAATCAAGCCCAGACAGAGAAGCCTGGCATAAAACCTCCAAAACGGACCACGGTGGATCCACAGGAAGGCTTTTGTCTGCCCTTAAAACAATCGCCTTTTGTTTTTTTACAGCAAGGAGAATGTAAAACACGTATTTACTTAAAAAAAAAAGCGAGAATAGTTTCCTGGCCGTGTCTTAGACCTGTTTAGAACACTAGTCCATGCTTAGACGCAGGTTTATGCACGAGTAGTTGTATTATGTGAACGGCGTTGATGGTACAGCACGGTAATAGAAGTCCGAGACTCGTCTCATATGAAGGATTAGAAGTAGTCATGAAAACGCTCGTCTTTTTGAACACATGATCTGCTTCACCACGTGAACGCACAAACACACTACAGCTTTTTGTCTTTTGGGATACACTCTTTTAAAACGTCCTCGGTTTCATACTGCATGTTATGTACACGCATCCATCCGGCGCTTGCTGCTACGCTACACGTGTGTTCTGTGAACAAATAACCATTTTTTTTTTGCCAGACTGATTTATATTTCATACAATAAAAGTCCTCATTACTAAGGCTTTTTGAGTTTGTGACTTTGGGTAACACATTTGCTGTACACATATTTTCAAATAATGTATTTATTCATTGGATATATTAATAGCCTACATTAAAAGGTGCTTTATTTATTTTTCCCACTAAGAATTAACCCGGATTAATTTGCATAATTCACATTTGAACCAAACTCTAACTATTCTGTTTTTTTTGTCCAATCAAAACCAAACCACTTTCATACTAATTGTCGTAATCTCCTTAATAATCATCAAAAAACTTAGCATTTTTTTACTTTGAGTCGTAAATATGCGTAACTGAAATTGTGATGCATCTTGTGCTTTAATAATCAAGCGTTTCAGAACTTTTAATGTTTGTAATAAGACAGAAGCAGTTCAAACCAACCCCGTTTATTCTTGCTCAGTAACTTTGAACATTGCACATTTAGTCTTCGGTACATTCATGTTGTATTTTTAATAACTCACAAAATGTCAAACGGCAATGCACTTCTGTATGAGACGCTGTGTTTGCCGTCCAGATTAAGGTTGACCACACAAAACTTTAGTTTCCGACCCGAGCAGAACCTTACGGATGTAAACACGAGGTCAGAACCACTCGAACGCCTCAAGAAAGAAAGAAAAAAAACACCAAATATGACTTTAAAATGGAGTGTTGATTACTCTAAAATAAGCGTCGTTTGAAAAGAAACGCCATGATCAGGTGAATAAATACAAAAATCCAATTTAAGTCTAAATCAGAAGGCCATTTAAACCTCGAAAAAAAAAAAAAAAAAAAAGCGTACGAAGCTTAAAACCACAAACGATTCCCTTCGGAACAATTTCACCAACGGTCTCACACCCGCGACGTAATCTACAGATGTTCGGAAGCTTCCGGAAAGCCACTTAAAACAGATCACGGCACAACTTAAAAGTCCTCGAGGTCACGAGAGGTCGTCCTCAGTGTGGATTAAAACAGCACGAGAAGCCTTCAGACGCTACGTTTGGCAAGTGGGATGGAGACGAGGGGCGGGGCCGCGGCGGGTTTGTCTGGCTGGTTCTGATCCGGCCGGTGGTTGTGGGCGGAGTTGTGGGCGGAGGGGAGGAGGTGCGTCACGTGACCGAAGCCTTTGGTGACGCCCTCTCTGAACAGCAGCTTGGCCCCGATGCGCAGATACTCGGGGTGTTTCAGGAAGCGGAAGCACACTACGGCTCGCTCGCCTGTACGCAGCTCCTCCTAGTGGACGCATCGAGCACGTCAGCCACATCCTCCCAAATTACTTGGAGTAAGTTGCTAAATCTACAAAGTTTGCTTTTTTTTCCAATACATCTCCAATGTATATTGTTTTGACATTTCATTAATATGAATGCTAATTATTATTTTTCTTCTGTTACAATTAATTAAAAAGAATGTGAATTCTTAATGTTCATTTTTAGTTTTTTAATACTAAAATAAAATTATTATTCATTATTAAAATGTCAAACTTCATCATCTAAAATAATGAAAAGGCATCTAAAATTGAATGTACCTATTATTATTATTATTATTATTATTATTATTATTAAAAGGAATCTACTGTTCACTACATTACCCACAATTCTAACAATGCAGGATGGAACGTTTCACAGGTAAACAAGTGAGTCTTTGCAGAAATGCCCTTATATATACTGTATTCTTCATAATAGAAGACATAAAAATTAAAGTTAAACTTTAAATAACCAAATTTGCAAAAAAATGTGCCTTGTATGTAAAAAAAAAACATTTATTAGTTATGTGCTGTAATCTTAGCCTTAAAATATGGTCAATTCAAATCATTAATTTTTTATCCCAACAGATCAATCATGATTCAAAATGTTTTAAAATATTTGTCGCGTATTAAATATAGTTTTTAACCCTGCTTTTTTTACGTAAAGATTTTTTTATTATTCAAATATTTAGATTATGGTAGATTCAAATTATTATTTTTTTTTTATTTAAAATTTTTCAATACTTTTTGTCACATTAAATATTAAGATATAGCTTTTGTCTGGCAACAAGTGGTGGAATTACCAACTTAAAACTCACACACACACACACACACTGACCTTTCCCAGCAGACACTCCACCGTAGCCGTCTGCCTGACGTTCCCCACGTGCACCGTGACCTGGAAGCCGCTGTGGAAGGTCTTGGCGTGGAACAGGAGAACGATGGCCGCCTCAAACTGCCAGCAGATGGTGGGGTTCATCTTGGGGCTCACCATCACCATTCCCTTTAAAAAAAAAAAACAAGTGTGTGAAGGCAAAACATCTGCAAACATCTGACCAGTGCTGGGCACCAACCTTTCTCAGCAGCGAGCGGTCGAAGCTGCCCAGCGCCAGGGTGGCGGCCTGACCCGCCCTCAGCACGCGGCAGCCCGAGCGGTTCCTCTGGATGGAGCAGACCTTCAGGCGCAGGAACCTGCCGTCATCTGTGGGACCCACAACCAGCCGGTCGCCCTCCCGACACACACCGCTGGAACAGACAACCAGATGCGATCAGCCAAACATCTGTTTTTCAAATCTAAAGTTTTTAAATATAAAATTAACTCTTATTTAAGTAGTCAATGTAGGAATGGGCGATATAAAGGATACGCGATATAAACGATACAAAATTGGCCTACGATAGAGATTCTAATTCTTTCGCGATAATTCAGTCTCTCCTGGATTTCGCGATGGCGCAAATTCAGCGAAGCCCCGCGATTTATTTGCTACCTTGCAATTTCATCTAATCCTATAAAAGTAGACTATAAAAGTGCTGGTGCAGATATGGACTGACCTGTAGAGGGTGCCACCGACAACTGTGCCAACATCAGGAACACTGTAGATCTCATCAACCTGTAATAACACGTTGTTTTAGGGTGTGTGTGCACCAGTGGTGTAAAGTACTTGGGTTGTTACTTAAGTATTTTTGGCTATTTTATAATTATACTGGGTATAACAAATTGAGGCAATTTTTACTCTCTACTTGACTACATTTGTGATCCAGCAGCTGTTACTGTTATATTGTGATGTCAACATCTTTTTTCTACCGCTTAATTTCATGGATGGATGAGGCGATATCACCGTCTGCAGGATGATGAAGGTACTGGATGCTATTTATCAGCTAAATCACGTGAAGGTGAATTAGCGGTTGCCCTTTTTTTTTTTACACATTTGAGTTTGACTGAGATTGACTTTTTGCTATTTTTCATCTATTTTGTTATGCCGTTTTGAAACATAATTGAATTTTATTCTATACTAGAAAATAAAACCTCATAAATAAAGAGTTTCTTGTTTCTCACATTTCATGGTGTTTTTGAGCCTAAATTCAGTACGGGTAAAATACTTAAGTTCTTTTTAAATTTGGATCGTTTATGACTTTTACTCAAGTCTTCTTGGAATTAGTGACTTGTAGTGGAGTTATTTTTACAGTAAGGTATCCGTACTTTGACTCAAGTATGGTTTTCAGCTTTTCCACCTCTGGTTTACATGTTGTAACGCACGTTACCTGGAACTCTGTGAGCTGCTGCATGAGCTCCTCTTGCTCTTTGCTATTGCTAAGCGGAGGGAGAATATTGAAGAAGATCTTTAGAAGGTCCAGATTCTCGCCGGACACACTAGAAAGTGTGAAAATGGGGGTGACGCTGTAGAAAAACACACAGGACATCTCACACACACACATCCTTCACACCAGGCTTTGAGAACGGTGAAGCTGCGTCACCTGGACGACTGAGCAAAGTGCTGCGCGGCGGTGACGGCATCATCTGAGTTGGCCACCACCATAGGCACTTTGTTGCATCCGGGCTGCTTCAGAACTCTCTCCAGCTGACGGACGGTCTTCTCCACCGTGCTTTGACTGCACAGGTCCACCTTGCTCACCACGATGAAGATGGGCACCTTCAGCGCCATCGCCAAACCCATGTGCTCTCGTGTCGTGCCAGCTGAAATACACTTTCTTTATTTAGACACGTGCACGTTCATTTTAAAGCACAGTGATACATCGACTTACGGACGGCTCTACTAATGAAAGTTTTAAGTTACGAAGCGTATCTTTGAGAAAATATCGTCTCTAGTTCCAAAATATGTTTCAATATACAAAAGGCGTTTTGTTTTCTTTTCAATAATTGCTATGTAAATTGTGTTTTATTAAAGTTACTACGAATATTTTACAACATATAATAAAATATTGTCAGAATCTAGGGAAACTCGGATTGGACATTGGCATTTACTTAATAAATTCGCCTCTACTTACATCATTTCTAAATAAAAAACTGCTCTCAGCACAAATTAGTTTTGCAAGTAGAGGTACCACTGTATTCTTGCAAAAATACCAACCAATTCCAGTGTTGGCTCCCACCACCAGCATGGCAAAGTCTGGGCAGTAGCTTGTCAGGCCAAATATGGTGGTCTTTAAGTATTTGTAATGACCGGCCAGATCAATGAAGGTGATCATCTTAGATGAGCTCTCGCAGATCTCTTCTGCCGTGCGAGAGTCGCCGTAGTTCACGACCTGGAAGGAAAGACGGTTTTATTTTTCCGTGCGCGTCAATGTTTTTCTGCAGCACTCACCTCTCCTTTACTGTTAAAGCCAAGAATCTCGAAGCTGATGCTGGATGTACGTCCGGACTGAATCTCATGCAGGTGTCTAAAAAGGTTTAGCCTCGCCCGGCCACGCCCATTATCCAGCTCTCCCTGAGTCAGCACGCCCAGCAGAGTCGATTTCCCAGAGTCCACGTTGCCCAGTACAGCCACACGGAGATCCAGAAACTACCAAAACAAAAACACTATTAAGGTTTTTTTAATGAAAAAAAAAAAAAATTATAAAATAATAATAATAAAAAATAACAAATGATTTAGGGCTGCATGACATTGAAAAAGAAAAATGCGATGTGCGAAATTGCTGTTGAATATTGTGATAACGATATTGCTTGCGATACAACATATTCCCATATAAAAAAACAAAACTATCTAAAAAGCAAAACTACTGATGACTTGATTGATACTAAAATAAACAGGCAATATGTTTTTAATCAAATTTAGCTTAATTTGGGCTAAAACTGTATAGTAGGAGGCAAACATTAAGACTAAAAACCTTTTTATGTCGGATATTTTTCAAACATATCCAGCCATGTTTGTTTATTGCAAATAAACCACTTTTGCATTGATCCGCTAGGTCAATTAAATGCGATATTTTTAACTGTTTGCAATATGAGTATTGCGCGTCTTATTATCGCGATAAGGATTTTTTTTTTTCAACATATTGTGCAGCCCTAATTTTGATTGTTATTTGTTTATTTACTAAAACACCATTTTGTAGTTTTAAGACAACAAAATATTTCAAACGGATTAATCGACCAATCAAAGCTATCAGGTAACCTGCTGGTCGTCCGGAACTTTCCGCACAAGAACCTCCGCAATTTTCCGCCGCGATCTGTCGGCTTCCACCTCCCGCTCCCTCAGGAGCGTAATATCAGCGCCGACCCTGAGGAGATGCACACGTCTCACAATGACGACACCACCAAATCAGAGATGGACCAAGTACGAACTTCTCAGCCATTCTGCGCAGCGTCTTGAGCGATGCTTTCATATCTTCCTCCGTCAGTCCAACCAGCAGACCGTTATCCTCCACGCCGATCTGATACACGGCCTCCCCACGACCCTCCTGGAGCCTCCATTTCAGCTGCGTGGCCAGGTGTTCAAAGCGATACTGTGTGGGGTTCACCAGCTTCAACTGCACAGCGTAAAAGACAGACGATGACGCGGAATTATATTAAAAAAACAACAACATTTTATTACACATTCAATCTGGGTTATTTATTTGTTTGTTTTTTATGCCATCTTAGCTTCAATGGCTATATTAATGGCAACATGGTCTTTGACAATTTATCACTTTAGAAGGCAAAACATCTCTATAACAGCTGATAAATAGCAATAAATACACAACTTTTCAAAATGACTTCAACAAATTATTTACACTCTTTCATGTTGATTTCGGTTAAAAATTGTAAAATCGTTTGTGGTGAAACGTTCTTAAAAACATCTGTTAAAACATTTTCTGAATAAAACTGTGGTTTATAATTATTCAGTCTGGGTTAACTCACCTTGTATTCTATATTCCCCTCTTCTGCCTGCAAAGTAAACACACAGAGGTTTACAACAGGTACATGGAGTGGACGAAAAAAATGGAATTGCTTTTTAAATGTAAAACAACACTGGGTCTTAAAATCTCAGCTTATATGGTCACGTTTTGTGAGAACGTTAGTAGTGACGTTGCCTACAATAGATGCATTTTAACTTACGTTAAAGGTACAAAACTGTCGCGTGACAATTACTTTCTCAGACTTTGGAATGGTCAGAGGACTGTATTTGAACAGCTATACTAGTTTTTAGCGCTTTTATCCGCGCTAAACAGCTGTATTTTGGCGCCATAAACCACAAGCTAACGTGGCTAGTGGCTAGCACACAACAACACACTTACTTCCGGTGGCAGAAACGGAGGTTCTGCGGTCTTCTTCCCTCTCCGGCGTTTCCTCCTTTTGCGAGATTTCTTCTTTATCTCGTTTTCCGTCCCGCTTCCAGAATAATTCTGCGGGGGGTTTGTTTTCTCTCCGGGCGAGACGTGGCAACGGCCCGAGACCTGGACATCCATTATTCGGACTGAGCAGCACAAGCCACACTAAAACTATCGTTTAATAAAATAAATCGAATCATCTAGTAGTTAGCGACATGGACGTCTCTGTGTCGTAAGAATGCTATACATTTTATAAATATTCTCGTCACGGGATTCTCCCCTCCCCTCACATCCATTACAGTAGCTTTCATCAGCTACTAAAGGAAGTTGGTATTTGGGGCGGGCAAAAAGAAGTGGGCGTGTAAAACGGGGCGGTTTTAGAGATTCTTATTGGGTGAAGTCGCTTGCCTAAAGGTGCCGCGTCCAATAGGAGCCCTGCACTATAAGGAATCGCAGAAATAGGACCGCAGGTCATAGTTTTTCTTTTTTTGTTACAGTGCCACCTACCGAACTGGATAAAGTATTTTTGGCAGAAGTATTTTTACTCCAACTTTGCATTTATATTCACAGTTAATTTTTCGAAAAGGTTCGAATTTGTTATTTGCGTTGTGTAATAAAAGTGGATTAAATTGTTTTTTTCTCACTTGTTTCTTGTATGATGTGAGTTGTGATAAATAGATTATCTATCTATCCATCCATCCATCCATCCATTCATCCATCCATCCATCCATCTTGTCCTTTGAAAGAGAGTTCCAAACAAACTTTTAATTTATTTGAATTACAACTGTTTATTTTTTTCTTTCACAAAACACTTGAACATTTAATGACCTTTACAATCGGGGCTTTAAAATCATGCATTCGTTACAGTAAAACATCAAAACGACAAGTTAATAATAATAATAATAATAATAATATCCACTGGCACTGAACCGTACTCGAGGGATGACGTCTAAAACCACATGTAAAGATGGAGATCTACATTCATTCTGACCCAACGATATTCGTCAAAAATGGCTATAAATTGAAGGCATCACAAATTCAACTAACGTTTATTTTGTCTCACTTCCATATAAGCACTTTACCAGTATATTTTTAGGATTCAACTTTTATAACATCATCTCTACACGTTTCAAAACGATAATCAAAAACACTTTTAGCTGCATTTAAACGAGAAAAAAAAAAACGTAGAAAACACGGAACAAGATGGCAAATAATTCAGATTATGCGATTTGTGTAAATTTGAGGCAACGTTTTTTTTCCCACATCATCAACATGAATCGTTAGCTCTAATGTCAATGTACGGCACATGCTTCTTATTACTCATATTGTTGATAATGTTGATACAACATATTAATATTGGTTGCAGAGTAAACGCTAGTGTAAAGTGTACAAACCATCGGATTGGAGCCCAATAATCCCAATCAGACCAATTGGAGCCGGATGAAATCAAAGCACCTTTTATGAAAAAGCATATTGCTTTGCTATACAAGTGACATTTGCAGATTAAGTTTGCAGATTCAAATTAAAGGCTGGGAAACGGCCATGCTTTAAACACATATTTTGTGCATAGAAAGCAAACTAAACAACATAAATGGACCAGAACCAGGCATGTGTCCGGAAATGAGTGCAGACCTGGGATAAACGCTTGAGAAACACAAAAGATACAAAAGATGCAAACAGGTACAAGTTCGTAATCTTGCTTCGACAAATTAAATGAAAAAAAAAAAAAAAAAACTCCTCAGATTAACATTCGCAATCTACAAAAAACATGAATCTGGATGGGTATTTTTTTTTTCTGGAAGGGCTGCATGAGAAAAATAAAATATTGTGAAGGGCCAAACTTAATGCTACACTGCAAAATATTAAATGTAATTGATTTTAGCATTAATTAGAAAATTGAATTGTTACAAAAAGCGACATTTAGAAATTACATATTTCCATTCCTGTAAAAATTGCATCATGTTAAGAAAAACAAATATAAAACCAATAACGTTTTAGTCCAGAAGTAAAGTAAATAATAAAAAAAAAGAAATATAAGATATAAAATAAAATATTTTTAATGTTATATGTAACTTGTAATTTTAAATTTAAAGGGTTATGATACGGTTTGATGAATAATAAAAAGGTACAGGAAATGGTTCCAAAAAAAATCTCGCAACAACATTGGAAAAATTATTTTACCTAATATAATTTTTAATAGTGGTATATAGGTATGAATAATAGTAATACTAATTTAATAATATTTCTAGACCTACATCAGAAACTTATTCTAATTCCCTCAGTGTCCGACACGGAACAAGGAATCAGTGAAACAGTGAGCTCGGATGATTATAAAATGGAGTATTTTGCAGTATTTAATTTAAATATTAATGCAAAGACACAATGCATGTGGGGATTTAACTGATTTGTTTTTTAATCTGAGTGTTTGTTGATTATTCATCTCGTTCATCAGATTTGTTCTTTTAAATATGAAGCAATTAAAAGTATGAATAATTAAAAAAAAAGAAAATTGGCCTTCACAATTGAATAATTTGAATTTCACTGTTCAATTTCAATTTGAACTGTTCCATGAATTTTAATTAAGTATAGATTTTTATCGAATTTGAACTTTTAACTATAAAATTAGTAGTTATTTATTTACTTAATTATTTATAATTAACTATTGTTGGAAATTAACCATTTCATTAAAGTGTTCTGGGTGGAGCACAGAGCGCCCTGTTCTGATTGGCTGGTGAGACGTCACGGGCTAATCAAGTTATGTCATTTTTACTGGCACAAATCTAATCATCATTTCAGCTTTAGTTAGTCAAAATCTACTTCAACTTTCGAAAAATACTTTAACAAGTAATTTATATAAGTAATTTTAATAACAAATGACAGTAGCTTTTTCCCAGGTCTCATGCTGAAGATTTATAAGCATCTAAACTCGAACCTTTGATTCTTAAAAGGTATTAACTTGTTTTACACTTTAACTAAGATGTAAATAAAACGAGCACGATTTACCAACAACATCCTAGACAGAAAGATAAGAAAAGCTTGAGTTTTCCGAGCGCAAGCGACAAACTGAAGCGTTTTATGTCTTAATATACACAGTATTAGACGTAGACTTCGACATTCACACGTGTTTTTTGAGGACAGAGCTCTGAAAATGTTCTTGGCCTGTGCATTTTTACTCGCGTCTGGTGTCATGACTGATATTTTACTGTATGGCTAAGCTTCGTCTGAGGAAGAAACTATAGTATAGGACTGTGTTTCTTCACAAACCAGGGGATGATGTACAGTACAGGCGATGTAGGACTATAGGTGGCAGGACGCGGTCCAACCTCTGGGGAAAAGGCAAAAGTGCGGGAAAAACGGGATCACTGAGGAAAACAGAAGAGAGAACTGTAAAACTTACAGCATCATATTCATGACATATTTCATATATTGTTTTCCACATTAAATTTATATTAAATTGCGCTCAAGTACCGTATTTTTCTGACTATACGGCTGAAAAAAAGTTTTACAAAAAAGGTTTACACCCGTTAAAAAACATGGCTTAAAAAAAAGTGTCATGAGCAGACAGAGTGATTTGATTGTGTTTGACTGTGGTGTTCTTGGTTTTGAACTGTTTGTTGTTCGCTCCGAAGCTTTTGCAGCTGCTGGTCTCGTTTCCAAGCGCTAACACGTTAGCCTTTAGCACGACTCAAGGGGTGTTAAGTGTCGCAACGTTTTTAATGTTTCTTTATTTCTGTTATTGAGCTAATAAAAAATAATATGCACATCTGCCTCCGGAACAATTATATAATAATTTTTATATTTACTAAAATATTATATTTATATTTAATAATATAATTTTATATTTACATGTGCGCTTTGAGACAGTTAAACTGTGAAAAGCGCCTTACAAATACTCATTATTATTATTATTATTATTATTATTATTATTATTATTATTATAAAGAAATGAGCACTTATATTTAAGTTATTGACCTGCTAAAATAAAAAAATTTAAAAATGCTTATATTTGCGTAAATACGATGAATAAATCTTCTTCTCACTCACAGGACAGACTGAAGCCGGACCCTCCAGAACAGGACGACCACCCTTTCCATCCTGAGACGCCATGTCTGTCAAGCTCTTATCTTCATTTTCACGCAATTATGGTGGGAGAGAAGAAAAAGAAGATGAGGATGAGAGTAACTGTTGCTTCTGAGGAGCTGTTGGGACTCACCAGAGCCGTAATAAACAAAGCCTAATCTTGTGCTTAATATGTAAAATACTCATTATGAAATTTTAAAAGACATTATTAAAAACACTTTTACTAAGCTTATCCTGTAAAACGCGCAATATGAAATCTTGTTTGAAAGACAATGCAAATTTTTAATGAAATGATGAATGACTTAGAATGAAAGACATTTTAAATTAATTATACATTTTTACATACTCATTATTACAAATTTTTATTTTTTTCCCCCTCATTATAAGGAAATTATAAAATAAACAAAGCTGTTTTTTAGGATTATTGTGATGGTGGGAGAGAAGGATGAGAGTAACTGTGCTTCTGGGACTCACCAGAGGCGGATGGAGAGGACGCTGACTGGTACGGGACGCTCCCAGAAGCTCCTTTGGCGGAGGAAGACTCTCCACAGGGATTGAGTCCGAAAGGCTGGCCGTACATCGGGAAGCCTAGCATTTTCATAGGATGCTGGAAGGGCCTGTAAGGCATGTCCGCGTGTTTCTTACCGATGATGCGGTTCCGCGATGGGATTTTGGCGCGGCCTGAGAAACACTGAGGCGTCCTCCTGCCCTCAGACTTGTCTATCACCTTGAGGTTTAAGATGATACGTCCTCGCTTGATCTCCCGAGGCTTCACCCTGCGGTTGAGGATCCGGACCGTCTCGGAGAACGAGGAGGGAGGTGGACGGGAGCGGACGTGGGATCCGGACGAAGGGTCGTGACGCGGGAGAGGGCGGCGAGACATTCGGTGGCAGCGGTGGATGTCCTTCTTCAGCTTGTGAGCGGCCGAGAGCGAGTGCACTCTGGGAGTCGGAGCTGCTGATGAAGACGATGCCGGACTCGGGGAGGAAGGAGCGAGCAGACTCGGGGTCGCCTGAGGTAGAGAGCGTCTGGTGATGGAGCTGCGGGGTCTTTCACCCGCCTGCACCCGAGCCTGGACAAACACACAACACACTGATTATTTAGGCGTAAAAGACTCAATTTTTAATAATAAATATTAGTGCTGTCAACGAGTTAACGCACGTGATTAATTTCAAGTGCTAAATCGCGTACATTTTTTAACGCCATTAATCACAGTTGTATTTTTTTTTACTTTCGGTTTGGCACTGTGCAATAAAAAGAACCAAACCAAATAGAACCGTTCCTTTTCAACTGCAAATAACTTTGTTCAAAAAGCCACAGCTATAGATTCATACAGATTAGATGAACAGACAACACTGTATTTACTTACACTTATTTTTAAAAACAGACATTTTAAGTTTTATGTAGACATATGTTTCATCTTCGAGTGATAAGTATTTAATAAGTTACACTTCATTTTCAGCTGACAAAGAGAAGGCAAAACTTTTTAGTTTTATAATTTTTTTTTACAACGTCCTGTTTTTATTAAGAGTGTAACCTAAAAAAAATATGTACTTCAAACTTTCAGTTGATGGATAACACTTATATGTAAGACCAAAACTGACTTTTTTTGTGCGTTTTATCTTGAAAAAAGTGCGACTCGACCTCGGAGGGTTAAAAAACAAAGACAATACATTGCAAATTGAACAAAATTATACTAAACTATTTTACAGTATTTAAACGAGTGTTTTTTTTAGTGTTGACCTTACATAAATGTACATATTACACCTCAATAGCCAATATTACAAGCTTCAGTCTTTTAATTGCGATTAATTTGGTCTGGGAAGTGCTATTAACTAGTTAAACAAAATTAATAGTTTGACAGCACTAATAAATATATAATAAGAAATTATGATAATCAATATAATTATAAACAATTTTTATAATAATTGAGGTTGAGGTTAAAAGTGGTAACTCAATGCCAGTGAGAGCCAAGCAAGTAGGAATTCATTAATAATAAGTGCAAAAAAAACATGATGCTGGAAACTTTTTCATCCAATGCTCATTCAAAATGGCGAAAAACAAAAAACAAAATAGTGTATATATTATATCTGCTGTAACGGTGAACAATATAAAAACTGGTATATTAATGAAAAATATAGCAATTAAAAAGTGGTGTAATGTGAAAAAAAAAAAAGAAAAAACGTAACTGGTGAATTGGTGAAAAATATTAAAACTGGGAAATTGGTGAAAAACAATAAAATTGGTGTAATGGTGAAAAGTATTAAAACTGGTGTAATGGTGAAAAATATTAAAACTGATGTAGAACTGATGAAGATCTTTCCGACCTTGTTCACAAAGTTCTTGGATTTGGGTCCACGCTTCTTCGGGCCATAAAGTTCCTGCTCCCGTTCCCTGTGATGGAAGAACAGCACAAACAGGAAGATAAAACATCACTTCAGTTCTACACTCAACTAAATAAAACAAGTAAAAAAAGGAAATTAAAAAAAGATGTCAGCACTCTCCTGATTTCATTAGAAATGGGGAAAGCGACCATATTTTGTCAATCCCTGACCAATATTTATTGAATCCTGTTTCTTATGTGTTCAAAATAAAACAAGTTATAATAGTATTTTAAATTAAAAAAAAGATTGTTTAGCTTATTCTGTAAAATACTCATTTATATAAAATGTTATAACATTATAAAATAATCAAAGACTACTCTTCTGCTTAATATGTAAAATGCTCATCATGAATTTTTAAAAGAAATTATTAAAAAAACACTTCTATTA
This sequence comes from Paedocypris sp. Pulau Singkep, assembly GCA_017309775.1. NCBI lineage: Eukaryota > Metazoa > Chordata > Actinopteri > Cypriniformes > Paedocypris > Paedocypris sp. Pulau Singkep. The sequence continues at coordinate 6,421,595 of MU204413.1, forward strand.
AGCTTATTTTGTAAAATACTCATTATTATGAAATCTTGTTTCAAAGACAATATACATTTTTAATGAAACGATTAATGATTTAGAATGATTAATGATTTAGAATGAAAGACATTATAAATTAATTGTGCATTTTAAAGACATTATAAAACAAACAAAGCCTGTTATTATGCTTAATCTGTAAATTACTCAATATTATGGATTCTTTGGAAAGTATAAAATAAACAAAGCCGTTTATTAAGATTTTAAGAGAATACTCATTATTATGCAATGTTACATCACAAAAAGCTTTTTTATTAGGCTTCATCTAAAACGTAATCTGATTTCATTATGCTTTTCATAACAGTGATTATTGCATCTGCTTTTATGTTTTATAATTTATTAAGACCGTAAACATCCCCACCCCAGGTCGGGACAATAATACTGACCACAGAGCGACCTTTGACCCCGGCTGCTGTAAATTCTAGTTGTAAGATTCAGGGCTTCTTCAAAGCATTCTTTCCTCTTCCTGACAATGTCCTCATCTGAACCCGACTGAAGCTCTTTGGAGCCATCAAACGTTTCCCAGGGCCACAAAGAGAACTGATTTTTACTATCTCATAACTCAATCATTTCAGCCTTTGTGAGTTTCAAGAGCCTTCTTGAGCCCACCATCACTAGACCTTCACGTCTACTGGTCCCACCATCTATTTCCTTGCTGTTTGACCCATCAATCAGTCACTGGGCTTCCAATACGCACAGATTTCTGCCTACTTTGGGACAAGGATCTCTGATAATTTTCTGATAATCTAATAAACATTATAGACAGTGAAATACTCACTTTTGCTCAAAGGCCTTGATGAGTCTATCATCCAGAATGTTCTCTTCGGGCTCCCATGTGCTGTCTCTGTTGTAAAACAATGCACAGGAAACACTCAGGATAAGATACACAGAGGAAAAACATAGTACTGACACGAAGCCATATGATTTAAAAGAATAACCTTGGCATGAAATAAATACATTACACATAGACATTTTCACTCACTTCACTGCCCAGCCTTTCCACTTAACCAAGTATTCAATTCGACCCTGCAAAAAAAAAAAAGAAAGAAGAGCACTTCATGACACAAATCAAAGTACGCACTATAACATTAAGCTCTTTTTCAAATAGACAATTGTCGCACCTCTGACGTCACCATCTGTCACTTACAGCGTTTAATCAAGCATACGTAACACGTGATTGCCGTCAAACGCAAAACATTCCAGGTTTAAACAATCACGGGGTTTTATCCTAGGCTTAAAACGTTTTTTTTTTTTTTACTATTTTGTTGTGGTCCTGCCAGACACACAAGCCCCCTTCCTACTTTTGGCGCATTTTGGATGGGATGTTGTCACTTACCAACACCACACGAGCTCACCAGAGTAAAAAAACATACTAATCGTCATAGCAACATATGAATAATTACAGGATAACGTCTACTCTCTCCCCGCTGGACCCGAGAGCATCTAAAAGTAGGCCTTCTCCTTTTGTCATTGCAGTCGCCGTTTCGCTCGAGCACGAGGCGGCGAAAAAAACAACAGCGACGTGTCTTGTGGAGCTCGTTCCGTGTTACTCACTTTTCTGACGCGGCTTTTCAGGATGGCTTCCGCGGCGAAGACCCGCTCTCCCACCTCCGACAACTCCATCTTTTCCCACCACGAGCGCGTCACAGACGGTGTGTGTCTCGCGGCTCTTCACTTTACAAATCTGTGACAGCAACAAACCCCTCGCGGTCACGTGCTCTGGGTCACGTGAGCGGCTGGATTTGTCGCTTAAACGCCGTTATTTGGATATGAGTTTGAATCATTTATGAGTGCGATACATTAAAGCCAGTTGCATTTATAGAGCATCAGTTGCGCATAAATTTTACTTGGTCTAAAGTGTACAATTATATTTTTTTTGACGATTTGTGGGATCAGTATTACACGCTTAAATCGGTTTTATTTTTGCCCTTAAAGTATCTAAAGATCTATTATTGTCAAGTGAATGTCAAATGAATCATATTATGCATTGCTTTTTATGTCACGTGCTTTTATTTCTAAGTATAAAACAAGGAATTAAAACTACTAGGGAAAATAAATCCATAAATCATGTTTTAAAAGGAATCAAGTTTGAAAATGTTTCATATATTTTAGAAAATGTCAAATTAAAAAACTACTACTTCTCTTTCGGCTTTTCCCTTATCAGGGGTCGCCACAGCGAGTCATCCCTTTCCACCTCATTCTATCCTGAGTATCTTCTACTCTGACCCCAGCCAACCTCATGTCCTCTCTTACAACATCCATATATCTCCTCCTTGGTCGTCCTCTTGCCCTCTTCCCTGGCAGCTCCATCTCCAACATCCTTCTACCA
>MU204413.1:6424062-6436771 GCA_017309775.1 Paedocypris sp. Pulau Singkep
ACCTCCACCTCTCTAGCTCTTCCTCCAGCTGCTCTCTACTCTCGCTGCAAATCACAATGTCATCTGCAAACATCATTGTCCAGGGAGATTTCTGTCTGACCTCATCTGTCAACCTGTCCATCAACATAGCAAACAAAAAGGGACTCAAAGCTGATCCTTGGTGTAGTCCCACCTCCACCTTGAACTCTTCTGTCTGGCCAAATTAAAAAACACAATCACATTAAATTGTCCCGTTTTGGTGTGTTTCACTGGGTTAATAAATATCTGTGGTTATCTGAAATAAATTCAGATCAGGCACTGTATAGTCGGATTGTTTTAAAAGACACCGCTTTTCTTCGTTTTACACACGCGATTAGCATCTACATGCGATTATGCGTGACGTTACGGCTACAGGACATTGCCTGAAAAAGAAACGCCCCCTTATGTCTATTGGTCCAAAATTGCAACCTTTCATTGAGATGAAGAATTTGATTGGCTTCTTTTCATGTCTGTCAAGCTTACCATGTTTGGTTGTGGTGTAGTGATTGTTGATGCTGTGTCAAATGTCAGCGGTCTGTGTTTCTATAAGCAGCAGGTTAATGTGTTGAGGTAAGAAGAAGCATAAAATATTCATATATGTTTTGTTCGGAAAATAACTGAAAATGGATGTGTTGTTTGAACTTTGATGCTGTTTTCGGGCTATCAAACCTTGACGGTGTCAGCTTCCTTTCATTTTACGCTTGTTTCACAGTTGCATGTGATTATGAAAAGACAAGTATCTTATGTTCAATATCAATATAGAAATGTTAAATGCTAACAGATAAAACTTTCGATTCATAAATGAGTGGAATCTAGTTCTAATACAGTCTTCAAATTTAGTCGTGCACGTGACATGTTCCCTACTTTCACGTGTATTACAATTATTTGATTGGTTTTTGATTCACATTATTGTAATGAACAATATGTTCAGTTGTATAACAAGGCGGACTATAATTTTATAAATGTATTATCTCTTCTATATTGTATTGTAGTTATATTGTAGTATTCTATTATCTATAAAATGTGGTATTCGATATTAAATCATGCGAGATTACTGTAAATATACCTGTACTTATGTATATGTGTTTATATATGTTTATATATATATATATATATATATATATATATATATATATATATATATATATATATATATATATGTTCTTGATATTTAATTAGAGTGAATCTAAAGCGAGACTTTTCATACATTACTTTCATACTGAAAAATTTCAAATATGAATTTGTTTAACTATTTAACATAAGTTAACAATTAGAACTGACAACTAATGAACATCTAAAATTCAGTATTTTCAAAATGAAAGAGATTTTGTGAAATCTTGGCCAACTGAAAGATAGGAAAATGAAAAGCATACACACGTACAACACTTTGAGAAGCTAATAACAGCTGCTTATGTGTCATGAGAGCCCGGGCTCGCTCTCATAGTTCTGGATGGAATCATCCCCTTCACAATGCATTACATTTTTATTATTGTAAAATTAAATCTGAATCTTCTTAAATTTGTGCAAAAGCAGGAAGCATGAAATGATAATTAACTTCCTGGTTTGCTAACAGTGAAAGGGTTTTGTTTCACAATCCTCTCCTGGATACTGTTATTCCTATTGCTTGTGCAATTTTTTTCTTTCTGTCAACTCACTATTAACCTACTCGGACACAGAGCAACAGGGACATTCAAATTTGATGAAAGTTAATCATCAAATATTTATCAAAAAAAAAATTCAAATACACTAATATGTCTCACCAATAGCTCTGATTGATCTTTTTCAGATTCCTCGCTTTCACAAGGTCACAATGCAGTTCTTTGGCCGTATTCTGGACACGGTGACCTCTGTGTCAAACCTCTTCTCCAATCCGTATCGTGTGAAGGATGTGCAGCTGACCGAATATAATGGCAAAATATTACTGAAACAGGAGGGAAGGTTAGTTCTGTACAAGAACAATCAGAGCCAGTCATGGGACTGTCTCTTACTCTGTCCGGAGTCGTCATCTGTGGGACTGAGGTGAGCTCTTTAGTTAAGGCTGTGTGTGTGTGTGTGTGTGTGTGTGTGTGTGTGTGTGTTGGTCTATTTTCGAGTCAAAACATTGCATTACTTTGAATTCAGGATGTTCCAAGTCGCATCAGAAGAAGATGGGTTGAATTGGTTTCCTCAGTACGCGCTGAAACTCCGCCCTTTTTATGAAATGCTCCGCCCACCTCTAAAAGCTGAGACGCTTCAGCCAATCGTTGACTCTCTGCGAAATCATCCCGACTGGAGCTCTGCTCACATCGCAGTGGATACCGGACTGAGAGAGTGTCTCAAGCACAACTACATCTTAAGGTGAGAAGTCAAAGGTCATCTTTTAGGTTTAAATGAATCCTGTGTTTTTAGATACTGCACATAATCAGGAATATTTGGCAGATGGTGGAAATCTGATTAACAATAGTTTTTTATGGTTATTTGTGGGGATTCAACGATACCACTTTTTTGGAAAACGAGTACGAGTATGTGCATTTCAGTACTCGCTGATACCGATACCGAGTACTTAATAAGTCATATAATTAAAATAATTATAATAATTATAATATATTTAATTAGTCATATAATTAAAAGCAAAGCGAATAATTTTGAAATTAAGAACATTTATTTAAAATGAATAGCATGTTGTATGCAACATATTACAGAAAAGATCATTTTGTGAAATCTAAATAGTGACAGTACTTTAGTATATTATTTAGTTTACAGTACAGCTGCACGATTCTGGATAAAACAAGAATCATATTTTTATTCACAATTCAAGATTTTTTCACGATTCTTATTTTACAATTCATATTTTATTTTATTTTAAATATTTAACCCTGAAAATCAGGTTTGTCAAACAGCAATATAGTAACGCATAAGATGGCGAGGGGGGTAGAATTGCGATCGCGATCTTTTAACGATTATCGTGCAGCTCTATCATACAGCATTGAGTGCATTCATTTTTTTTTGTTTTTTGCTTTACTCGGCTGCTGATGCTGACGGCCTCTGCAGTCAGATGAACGCGCGTGATGCTCAGGGCCAGACGCCGCTGCACCTGGCGTGTGAGAGAGGAGACGCGGGCTGTGTGCGGGAGCTCCTGGAGGAGTGTCAGGCTCAGACCGACCTTAAAGACAAAAACGGAGAGACGCCCATGCATTGTGCTGCTAAGCAAGACTCCGCTTTGGTTATTGAGGTGAGTGGTGAGCAAAGTAGTCACCTTCGTTCGAAGTATAGATACTAGAGTTGAAAAGTACTTCTGTGGAAGTAAAAGTCAAATGCCCAATATTTGTCTAAAGTAAAAGTAGCGTTACTAATACTGATAAAACTACTTTTAAGCATGAAAGTAAAAGTAATGCAAGGAAAAAAATGCCATTATAGAACTATATTGTTCTATGTTGTTGTAATTACATTGAGAATTAATGCATATTATTACAAAGCTTCATTTTATTACAAAACCACAATCATTTATCGTAGCCGGATGGCGCGATTTGTCTGGATGTTTTTTTAGATCGAAACTAACCGAAATGAAATCTCATTAACGCGGCTGGTTTTGTAAACGTAATGAATAGAAAGTACCGATATTTACTTAAAAAAATATGAAGTAGAAGTAAAAAGTAAGCAGAAATATAAATACTCTAGTAAAATGTAAGCCAAATTTCTACGTAATTAAGGTAACGAAGCAGTATTACTTTGTTACTTGACACCTCTGGTGGTGAGGAGGTCAGTTCTGGACTGTCTTTATATTTCCCCGTTCACTTGTTCTTTTGGTGTGGTTTCAGGCTTTGTGCGCTCAGCTTTGTGCTGGTGTGAACGAGCTAAACGCAGCGGGCGAAACGCCGCTTCACATCGCCTGCAGGCTGGGCCGGGTTGAGGCGGTCAAAGCTTTGTTGGGTGGCGGAGCACGTAGCGATGTCATGGGAAGTTATGGCTGTCCAATCCATACAGCTATGAAGTTTAGTGAGAAGAGGTACTGGAAATCACCAATTTTCTCATTATCAACATTGCTACCTTATTTTTCAGACTATATGGCGCACTTAAATTCATAAAGAGTATTTTTTGTGCGTCCTATGAAAAAATGGATTGTGAAAATATGTACCGTATTTACCAGAATATAAGCACTCCTTTTTTCCAAAATTTTGACACTCAAAAACTTGAGGGGTTTTTATAAACGGCATTTTCAAATATGCGCAAAAAATATTTTTTTCCTAATTTCAAGTCAGGAGCAATCACAAATAAACAGAAACATGTTGTGTTTTTGCAGCGACACGTGTGCTTTTGAGCTTTTGACACAGTATGAGCTTTTATTGTCTCAATAACAAAAATAGGAACATTACACACTTAACAGGGTCAAAATAACAATGGAAGAGGTAAGATTAAACTAAATACAAGCATTAATATTACAACAAACATAAACTACAAACCACAACCAGGTAGCTTAATGCTAGCAAACGAGATAAAACAGTCAAAAATGAAGAACACCGGCAAGGAGTAAAAAAATTCAATGAACAGACACAATCAAAACGCTCGGTCTGCTAAACAGTTGATAGTAATTTTTGTTTACCATACAATTCACAAGTTTGTTTTGTTAAATAAAGAAAAAATAGTATGTTTCGGAGAATATTAATGTAATTGCAAAAACTAATTTTTATTTATTTTATTTTATTTTTTGGAATTTTTATTTTGTGTCCAAACTATCAGGGGGGTGCTTATATTCGCGTAAATACGGTAATTCCAAATATAATTCAAAAATTATTTTTAAATTGATTTAAATGTTAGAGGTACTGATATAAAATTTCTCTTTATTATTATTAACATAGAAACCGTATTTTTGAACTATATGGCGCACTTTAAATCCTAAAAATGTACAGTGCGCCTTTTAATGCAGAATAAAAAAGGAATACAGTGCGTAATAGGAAAAAGATGTTTTTAATGATGCATTTTATAATCTAGTTCGCTTTTAGTAATAAAAAATGGCGTTTTGTTCACTCACTTTTGCTTATGCTTTTCATTTCTGTTACCTTCAGTTGTGCAGAAGCTATTTTATCCGTAAACCCGAATCAACTTCTGGCTGAGGATCCAGTTTATGGAGGAACACCTCTTCACTGGGCTAAGACCGCTGAAGTAGTGCTCGTTTCTAGTCATTTCCGCGTGTGTTTTCTGTTTTACTAAGCCAATAATTCTGCTTCTTTTTTTCCCAGATGAGTCGGTTACTTCTTGACCGAGGATGTAACGTCAACTACCTCAGTAAAACGGGAGAGAGTCCGCTACACATTCTCACTAAGCGCGGACGGTTCGAGGCTGCGATGACTCTCTTGACCCACGGTGCGGACCCTAACATCAAGGGCCAGAATGGCAACACTGCGCTGCATCTGGCTATGAAGGTAGGAAACCGAATCAAGTTCAAGTTCATTCATATAGCACTTTTCTTAGTCTGAGACCACCGCAAAGACGCTATGTGAAAAAGTCTTCAAAAAGAAAAATGTCCGTTCTTCATATGAGTTCAAAAAATTTTGGGGGAAAAAAAATCACAAAAATCGTTGTGAATAACAAGATGGGAGGAAACGCCACCATTCACGTGGGGATCTCTGCTTCTAGCTGGACGACATGAACCTGATCAAAGCCCTCATGGTGTTTGGAGCCGATGTGGAGATTCACAACGATGTCGGAGAGACGCCGGGTCTCATCGCAGCTCGCAGCAGCAAAGGTGAGGAGCAAAGAGAGGTAGAAGGGAGGAACGTCTGAGTAGAGCTGCACGATTCTGGATGAAACGAGAACCACCATTCAAAATCACGATTCTGGATCATTATTTATTTAAAATATTTAACCCTGAAAGTCAGGATGTCAGACAGCAATATAGTAACACATATTACTCTTTGCTTTATATTTGAATAAATGGAATGAAAAACTATGAATCGTAGTGTAAAATAATGTTGTAATGAAAAAAAATCACTAATAAACGTAGTAACAATAAACAATTTAAGGTACAGTTGTATTATGTACAGTACAGGACAAAATTAGCTCTGTTTAAAGGCGTTTTTGAAATGCTTATTAAAAATGATTATTTTGTAGGGGCTAATATTTTTGTCCTCAACTGTAGATGTTTGCCTTATGTGGTTTGCTGAGTGTCATTTTCTGGTTTGTAACCACAGTGAAACAGAGCGTTGTGTTTCCTCACTCATTCTCCCTGTTTTGTTTTATGTTTACAGTGCCGTGTTTCCCCTACCATTAAATTAGGAGTCACCCCAAAATACATCTTCATATGTATAACATGGATATCTTTCTATTATAACATTTAACACAAGCTCGTCGTAGATCATTGAGTTTGGCTGAATCGTATGAACTCTGGATTAAGATCGCGAGGGGGGTAGAATCAAGATTGCGATCTTTTAACGATTAATCGTGCAGCTCTACATCTGAATTTGAACTTTTGTCATCGCTCTTTTTTTGTGTCAACTAATTCCTAAACCTACTTCTTGTGTTGCAACTAACCAATTGGTTTTTAATCAGTGACATAAAACCCACCAGACACCAAAAAATTGGATGTACCTTATTTTATCATTTGCCTTTTCTTTTGATTATGGCAGCAAATAACGTTTGTTTTTCTTGTTTTGACGATCATGCATTAACTCAACTTATCTTTGCTCATGCATGGTGTGGTCCTGCATGTGTTTATCGACCGAAGGAACCAACCGTAAGGTGCTTTTGAACATGCTGTGTAGTGTAGGGGCAGAACGGTGTCACCCACCCACCCTCGACACCAGTTCCCCCTCTCCCAGCAAAACGCCATCTTCTGCCATAGGTAAAACCATCATGCTACCCACATTCAGACGTTCATGATTTCCATCCGACATGCTTTTCTGTCTTATGTTGGTCTAGGTTTAGTCTAACATTCTAGTAACACAGTGGGAACGTTTCACATTTTTAATTAGTGAGTGCACACACTTTAATTATAATCTAGATGGATATGAAAAATAATTATAATATAGTCTAGATTACATGCATGAGTTGATGAACTACAAAAGTCATTCACATTAACAATTAACAGTGTCTGGTTTGGAGGATCAAACCAATACAATGCATGTTTGCTGTGAATTATATATATATACGTATATACACACAGTGGTAACTCTACTTACAAAATTAATTTGTTCCTAGAGCCATTTTGTAAGTAGAAACGCATTGTATACTATAAATGCCCTAATCCGTTCCAAGCCCCCCGTAAATTCCGCCAATAATTAATTATAATTTGGTAAGAGCATGTAATTAAAAACATGTTATTGGGGTGAAAAAACAAGCACTTTCGTTGGCCTTTCCCATCTTGAAAAATATTTTGTAACTAGAGACGACATTTTCTCGAAGACGCGTGTTGAAACTTTTGTTAGTAGAGCATTTGTAAGTAGAGGTACCACTGTATATTTAAAATTTTTTTTAGCAAAATAAGTAGCTAATTGTCTCCTTGCCAACGCGAGCTGGAAAAGAGAACATTTACTGTAAATCTGAGGAAAGTAGATGCGTATCTTTCTGTGTAGAATGAAGTTCTCTGGTTTAGCTTCTTGCTCATGGTTGACCAACAGGGTTTGAAGAAATAATGCATGTGGCAGCAGCTGTATCCGCCATGAGCCGCGGCTTTGCTGAAGTGGATGGACGCAGCGAGGGAAGCAAGTATGACATTCATTGATTTTTCACTTTAGTTTACTTTAGTGTATTTTTTATGTGTTGGAAACTGATTGTCAAGATTTAAAATGTTTTTCCCTCTATAAAAGGACTGAACGATTGCTTTGTCTCGACGGCGGAGGAATCAAAGGTCTGGTTTTGATCCAGATGTTGATTGCCCTGGAAAAGCAGGCCAAGCGTCCAATCAGAGAGCTGTTTGACTGGGTGTCTGGGACCAGTACCGGCGGCATACTGGCCTTGGCTATTGTACATGGTAAGCAGATGATCTTTTAGGAGTTCATTGCTTTTAATACATACTCAGATATACACATCACCTAGACAACTTTGTGTGTTCCATGAACAAGGATAGACAGTCGAGTTTCACATGAACTGTATTCTGTTTCTGGCCATTTTGAGTTTGATTGACGCCATAAATGTGATGCTCCAGATTCTCAACCTGCTCAAAGGAAGGACGGTTATATCTTCTTTAACCAGCTAAACAGTTTTCAGCAGTGCTAACATGATCAATCAAGGGCTTTACCACCATCCATTATCCTTCTGACACAATTAGCAAACACATTGTACCATTAAAACACTGGAGTGACAGTTGCTGGAAATGGGCCTCTGTACATTTATGTACAGAGAAAACCACAGATGATTCAATTAAAGTGACAAAAACAGTGCTTTTCTTTGAAAAATAAGGACGTTTCAAAGTGACCCCAAACTTTTGAACGGTAGTGTATAGTAATCAGTGCTGTCAAAAGTACTATTCACATTCATTACTAAAGTACTGGTACTGGTGCTGGCAAAACTGTTTGACGTAAAACAGTAAAACGTATTGCAAGAAAAAAAATGCCATTATAGGACTATATTGTTATATCAAAATGTTGTACACGATTAAAATCCTGAAAATCAATGCATATAGTAGCAATGCTTACACATTAAAGAACCGCATATGTGCGCTACTAAGCATTACTATGTGAAAATGCATTACTATGTGAAAATCCGTGTGAAATATGATGACTAGTATTGTAATGGTGAAAAAACTCACACTTCAGAAGCATGACATCAAATCAACAAATGGAGTATCTATCGAGTTCACCGTAACTGGATGCGATTTATCTGAATGTCTTTTTATTGATGTCAAAACGTAAATAAAACTAACCAAAATGAAATCGGAGTAACGCGGCTAGTTTTTAAAATGTAACAAGTAGAAAGTACAGATTTTTGCATAACAAAAGTAAGAAGAAGTTAAAAGTAGGCGGGGAAATAATTACTCAAGTAAAGTAAAAGGAAGCCAAAATTGTGCTTAAAGTAACAAAGTAGTATTACTTCGATACTTGACACCTCTGATAGTAAGTGATGAAAATGTCTGATTTAAGAATCATCATCATAACTAATCATCATCATAAGGCATTGTTTTCTGAACAGGTAAATCCATGGAGTATCTGCGCTGTCTGTACTTCCGAATGAAGGAGGAGGTGTTCAAGGGTTCCAGGCCTTATGAGTCGGGTCCACTGGAGGACTTTCTCAAGACCGAGTTTGGAGAAAATACCAAGATGACTGATGTTACACACCCGAGGTATTTATACACCTACGTATATAACCACTTTTCACTTTCTTATTATACTTTTTCTTTTATTCTCTTTTCTTTTAATTTACTACTACTTTTAGAAAATGATAATAAGTAATGAATTAAAGCACTACAAAGCATTTGAAAGCTTCATAAACTCAACAGTGCCGAAAGCATCAAACATAAATGTCTAAGAAACAAAAAAAAAATGCTTCACATTTTCGTCTGTTTTTTTTTCACTTGCAATTTTATCATTTTCACTCAACTTTTTTTTCCACTGCACATTCTCACCAGCCAATCAGAGTAAGGGCCGCCCCCATGTGACACTAGTACCTAAAGTCCAAAGGCTAAATTTTTAAATGCGCAAAAAAATCTGACGCGCTAAACAAGTTTCGATTGAAAATGTGAAGATTGCAAACGCTAAAATAAAAACCAAGCGAAAATGTCAAGCATTTTGGTTTGTTTTGTTGAAGATTTAATTTGATAATTTTTGCCACTAATCTACTTCCATATGTTTGTGTGTCTTTTTTAACAAAAGTCAAAGTAAAATTAGTCAGTTACAGTTTGTACCACAAATAACACAAGAGTTGAGGACACAACATTTAGCACAACATGTCACAAATGGGACACAACACCGAATCTAAATTTAGGCCTGTTCAGGTCTAATTTGGTCAGTTATTCTTATCACAAGATTGTTTCACATCCAAGTTATTGTGTGAAAATTTCAGAGCCGTGAATTCTTGATGCCTCCGAGATGCTAGAAATGTGAAGAGGAGAAGGAGAAGCAACATCACGAGTGAACATGAGCTAAAAACAATCTGAAATATATTCTCTGACAACAACTCAAGTACAGTATTTTCTGGACTATAAGCCGCACCTGTATATAAGCCGCATCCGCTCTATGAAGGATTTTGAATTGTAAATGTACATGTGTGTAACTAAATAGATCCTTTCCTAACCTGCATTTTAACACGGCAGCAACTTTGCTGATTAATATGGGACAGAAAAAAAGAGAAAATAAATGGTATCTACCGTATTTATCGTCATTATCAAAAAATTGTACAAGCTGCATGGTTCAAAACCTATGAAAAAAGTAGCGGCTTATAGTCCGGAAAATACGGTAACTACTCAAGTAATTACTTGCTAACAATGACAAAACGCTGCTAAACTCACGTATACTGCGTGGATCCTTTAAGCTTGGACAGAACAATTACTAGTTTTTGTGTCAGGATTGGTCTCATTAATTCTGACTGACAGATGCATCAACCAATAAGAACACACTTCCTGAAATGTGACAAAAGTTCACAAAAGGAGTATTGAGTATTAATATAGATTTTGCTTCATAATAAATTCTTGATTTATGCTCGTCGTCTCATAAAAGTACTTGCAATTGACTGCAATGTTTTGGAAATATTTTAATATTTGTGTGTCCCACCTTGTGATTGGTTAGCACCAAGTGTGCATTCCACCTTTAGGAGCAGAGATGCTGTGATTGGCGCCAGCTTAGATCTAGAAATAGAAAAATCCGTGTAGATTGTAATTGGTGTATGTTTTTAATTTTAATTGACGACCAAGAAGGCTTTAATTACTGATTAAAACTGGAGGGGATGAATAATAATGTTCATGTTTAGAAATTTTAGACCATGAAAGACGTAAAAATATTTTTCAAACCAAAAAAATTTGGATTTGAAAATATTTGAAACTATTTTTCTACCTAGAAAACTGAGTTTGAAAATATTTTTGAACATGTATTTCAATCCAGAAAACTTTGGATTTGTAATAAGATTTTCGAAAAAATGTAAAAATATTTTTGATAATATTTGATAATATTTTTCGACCTAGAAAACTTTAGATTTGAAAATATTTTTAAACATATTTTTCAACCCAGAAAACTTTGGATTTAAAATTGATTTCGGATTTGAATATTTTATTATATTTTAGAAAATATGAGAAAACATGTTTACACTTTTTTTTCTGATAAAAATATTATTAATAGTTTTTCCTTTTTGATGTGGTTTTCTTCCCTGCTAGAGTCATGGTGACAAGCGTTCTTGCCGACCGACACCCTGGAGAGTTGCATCTGTTTCGGAATTACGAGCCACCGGCCTTTCAAAAAGACCCTCCGTACAAGTCCACAGCAACATTCCAGTCTCTCACTGTTCCAGAAGGTGACCGAACGCTTTCATATTTCACATGTGCTTCGCTTTCCAAACCCGAAAATCCGGTTTCTGGAGCTGTTTGTGGACTGGGCCCGTCACGCTCAGGGTTTGGTTGGTCTCTGAGTTTGGTTGTCGCTTTGCAGGATGGGAGGATGAAGAGCTTTTAATAGTAGGATATTCTCCACCTCCCAGAAAGCGTAGGAAGGTGACGGATGAAGGTTTGTGGGTGAAATGGAAAGTCACTTTACCATGTCTGGTGTCCTACACCTCAAATTGGATCTAATCATCACTACTTTTCATAAAACAACGTGTGTTGGCTGTTGGTTCTCAGCTCTTTGTCTCAAGGTTTGCTTTTTGTGTCCTGCAGAACAGCTAGTGTGGCGCGCCGCACGCTCCAGTGGCGCCGCCCCCACATATTTCCGGCCAATGGGACGTTTTTTGGATGGTGGGCTGCTGGCCAATAATCCCACACTGGATGCCATGACGGAAATACACCAGTATAACAAAGCTCTAAAAGCACAGGTCTGAATAAGAACGTTTTGGTCAAAGACTGGCCTTAATAAAATAAACATATTCTTTTCATTTCAGTCACATTTTTGAAGCTCTAGAGCATTTTTATTGACAAATTTCATTCTTTATTGACAAAGAGTCGTTATTGGCAACGTTTTGACAATCAGTCAAGTTGACAACTCAATTGGGGAGGTGACAGAATCAGCCAATCAGTGTCTGTGGGCGGGGTGGCTGCGAATGATTGGGCAGGTGAATGATCATCCCAGAATATGTGTATTAGACCCGCCCACTGATGCTTATTGGCAGGTTCTGTCGCCTGGCAAAATAATTGTATTCAGCTCACAAATTGGATTTTTCTGTTTGATTTTAAAATTCATTTAATTAAATTTGCGTTTGTGCATTAAATTTGCCCATTAAATGGCGAACACAACATTGTGAATGCAGAAAAAAAAAGCATGATGACTTTGAGTTGATTATATGTTGTTTTTTCCCCTCTTCAGGGTCGAGAGGATGCAGTGTGTCGGCTGGGTGTGGTGGTCTCACTGGGAACGGGCAAACCTCCTCAGGTAGCCGTCAACTCAGTGGATGTATTCAGGCCTTCGAATCCTCTGGAACTGGCCAAAACCTTTTTCGGAGTTAAAGAGCTGGGAAAGATGCTCGTGGATTGTGTAAGTTGATTGAGATCTTGCACCGTTTAGACCATTTTATATGTGTGTATATACACATATATATATATATATATATATATATATATATATATATATATATATATATATAT
>MU204413.1:6438592-6457088 GCA_017309775.1 Paedocypris sp. Pulau Singkep
TGTTATGAAAATATTATAATTAGTTCTGTCAAAGTTAACGCGTTAACACATTTAATTCATTTCAAATGTTAATTTGTGTTGCTCGTGTCATCAGGTGTGCTCCCTGCTCACTTAACTTATTTATTAAGTTACAGTTCGTTTTCAGCTGACAAAGAGAAGGCAAAACGGGTTTTAGTTATTATTATTATTATTATTATTATTATTACTTATAATTTATTTATTATTTATTTATTTTTTGTACAAAAAAACGCAATGTGTTTTTTTTTTGTGTGTTTCATCTTGAAAAAGGTGGGACTCCTAAATAAAATATATTGCATATTAAACAAAAATTACACTAAATTCTATTACAGTTTTTAAACAAGTGTTTATTTAGTGTTGAGTTTACATTAATTTACATATTACACCTCAAAATCCAATATTACAAGTAATTTAATTGCAATTAATCACGATTAATTTGGTCAGAGAAGTGCGATAAATTAGTTTAAAAAAATTAATCGTTTGACAGCCCTAATTATAATATAAATTACATGAAATATAAATACTAAAATTAAAATGTTCTATAATGTGGCCATGCTGAACCTTAAAAGCACAATCAATAAAACTTCTTCAACACATTTTTCGTCCTTTTCTATGGAATAAAAGTTGAAATCTGGATCTTTGTCAGGGTCGCATTCCGAATGGACGAAAATACGCAGTGTCACAACGAACAATTTATGTGTTTTCATTGTCATCGTAGAACAATAAAACAGGAGGGGGCGGAGTGTATTTAATGAGCGTGTGTTTTGTGAACATCTGTGCCCTGCTGATGACCCCGCCTGAGTCTGTCAAGCCCCTCCCACTCACGACCCATTGGTTTCAGCATTTGCACTTACAAATGTTAAAATTAATTAGTATTTTACCACTCGTTCTCGTTTCTAGGCAGTCGTATTTGTAATTTTTTTGCTCTTTGCTATTAGACGATCAAATGTTTTATGTATTTTGTTCTGGCGCAGGTTCAGTCCGCAGATGTCTCAGGACGTGATGCTGGACGAGGTGAGCGACGATGTGTTGGTGAACATGCTGTGGGAGACGCAGATGTACCTGTTCGAGCACAGAGATTTGATCCAGACCCTGTGTCAGCAGCTTCTGCGGCTTTGACAGATGTAGTAAGACGACACACAAATGAGTTTTGTTTACATTGCAGCGTGTGAGAAGCTGGTTTTTTTTTACAATATTAAAAAAGCTCATGATTTATTTATTTAACAATTCTAAAATCTTCGAGAGTTTGAATTTTTTTTCAAACTAAATCCACATTAAACGAACTGTCATTCCATGTGTACCGAGTAGATTCATGGATGTTGAAGATGATGATGATGATGATGATGATGATGATGATGATGATGATGATGGTGATGTTTTGGAAACGCACAACTGATTTGGAAACTTTGTGAAGTTGTATTTCATTTTTTCCATCGCACTTTTTCTCACAATTGAAAAAGATTTTGTGCATTTTGAAGGCACTTCATATTGATTACATTCATTATTTTCATGATGATTGAATGATTAATTACTTGAACTAACATGCAATTGCACATCCTACAAATCTATTTTCCAGAGACCATGAATTTCTGTTTTTCTCTTCTGCTGTGACACTGTTTTGAAATTTTTCTGAGATTTCTCTTGTCACAGTGATGACACTCTTTGAAATAAAAAAAAAACATTATTTTAATTTTGTCCAACTTGTTATTATTTGAATGAAGACAATTTTCATTACATTGGCATTATGTTCTCTATAAATATTTGAACTTTAATGTTTCAGGTAATTTATTCATATTTATGTGTCTGACCTAAAAAAACAACCCACAACATCTCTCTCTCTCTCTCTCAGAGACACAAAAAAAAAAAAACAGAGTGAAGAAGCGTGAAAACCGGACATTTTTGTGATATTCTAAAATGAATCCCTCAACAGGAAATTCATTTAAAAGAACCCTCCAACAGGCCCTAAACTTGCCTTTTGTTCTTACTCCTGTCCAGTTAGTTTTCATGAAGTAGGTGCGTAAGTCATGTGTGGTTGACCACTTAATGTGCCGCTTCTCCTGAAACTCTGATATTCATGTCCAAGTTGAAGTTCTTCCGCCATTTGGCCTTCGGTTTTTCTCCTGCCATCTGATCCAGCTCACCAGCAGATGGTGATCAGTTGTCAGTTCTCGCAACCCAATTGTCCCGATCACGGCTCCTTGGGTCACACCACACTTGAATTGTTGCGAGAGAATCTCAATGAGGAGTAGAAGTACCTCGCCGAACAATTGCCTTAGAAATAGACCTTAAATAATGTTCCTAAATAGTAATCCGGTGCGTCTTACGTTGAAAAAGTATTTTTTATAAGTATATACAGTATATTCCGGCTGCTATACCACTTTTGTATTTTGCTCATTCGACTGAGTTTTTATCTTTTTTTTTTATCTTCATAGTTTTTCTTTGTTTTAGTTCTCACATTTCTATCCTTATCTATTTATTTTGTATTTTGTTGTATTTTTATCTCCTGTCTTTTTATTTTATTTTTTATATGTTGTTATATTATTTTTAGGGCTGTCAAAGTTAATGCGTTAACTCGTGCGATTAATAAAATGTGTTCAATCGCGTCAAATTTTTTTTAACGTCAATAATCACACTTCCGGTTTTTCCTTCCGGTGTTTGAGTTTCACTTCAAAACCATTCAGTTTTATGTGTATAGTACTTAGCAAAGCTGAAATCACGGCACACTTATAGAAAGAATAGAGTGCAATTCAATTATTTGCTGCGTGCGCACGTACACTGCGCACAGGACTTGACTCGAGTAAAGAAGTGAAGTGTGTGATCAGTGTTTTCAGCTAGACTCATTTTTATATTATACGCCATACTTTTGCCACACAAATATACAAATACATATGTTGTCTCTTTTCCTTAAAATCATTATTATTTTTTTTTTAATTATGTCCGGCTTACCCATTGTTTTCTTTAGTCAAAACAGTGTATTACAGTATTTAAACAAGTGTTTATTTTGTGTTGAGTTTACATTCATTTATATTTTACACTCATTCAATATATTCAATATTACAAGATTCTATACCTGTTCTTGTTATTAATAATTGTTAATAATACAGTATCATCAATAATAAATAATAATTATTATTTGTGATTAATCACGATTAATTTGGTTGGGGAAGTGCGATTAACTAGTTAAAAAAAATGAATCGTTTGACAGCACTAATTATTTGTATTATATCTTTCTCGCAAGCACCCCCCCCCCACCCCATGTTTAAAATGCCGGACGATTGTTGTCTTTACAAGCTCTTAGCGAGTCGAGAACCTCAATGAGGAGTAGAAGTACCTCGCTGTTAAACTCTATCTCTTTCCCTGTCGGACGGACACCCTTCTTCACGTGGTGTCATGGAAGGACTGAATAATTGAAGGCTCCAGGGCGTATCAGATGCGTACTCCTCGCTCTCCCTCTCTTTCTCGCCTGTAACGGCCATCGACAGGGACCTGAAAAGACCCATTACAGACACTAGTGGAGTGTGTCCTCGCAGGCCCAGTAACTCCAGGGGAAGAACTTTCACTATTGCTGGTGAGTGGTATGGCCACGCCTCGTGTTGTGTACGTTGGAGAAGGATTTGGCGGCGTAATTGATAGTGGCTATCTAGTCCGAGGGCTTTGTGCAGCTTTAAGTGTGCTTTTCTCCACCAGAAGCAAGATGTCGGGTGTCAACAGTGACCTTCTGCACAGATCCACCCTCAACGTTTATGACGTGAGTGTTGTACGCAGAACTCACACGGTATCTGTAGTGCATTTTTTATTCGTATGTTAATCAGGCCATGAGCGAGGCCATTTTTTTTCATCTTTATCACAAAATACACCACTTATGACACAGTCTCCACGATGAGAGGATTAGATGTTGTGTATATATACAATAATAATGTATTTTTGGTCCTGCAGAACCTGATGGATCAGTTTAATCCCGGCTTGCAGAAACTAGTTTCTTTAGGAAACAGCTACCTGAAGGCTTTTAAAGGTAAGCACGCTCTTATAATAATAAATGTATTATGAAAATTATAATAATAGTAATAGTTAGATTTATGGATTCAAAGACTAATAATACTAAACCATTTTCTAGCTAATTTGTTACCTTGTTTCAGCTATATTTGTTTTTTTCATTACTATTCTAGTCAACTATATTAAAGTGCTGCCTAGAATAGATCATTACAATGTAAAAAAAAAAAAAAAACGAATAGTAATTATAGTAAATAAAAATAAATAATATTCCATATAATACACAATACATAAAAAGTGGGTATCCGAATAGGTTAAATATTTACAAGGATGTATAATTTATAATATAAGACACACTCTTAAATGTTTTTTTTTACCATTGGTATTGAAAAAGAATTACAAGAATATTTTTTAAATAGAGTTTATGTAATTTCAACAATGTTGTCCTTATTATAATTCTGTCATCATACAAATCATACAAGTTAGAAATATGAACAAAACAAAAAAAAATCTACATAGAAGCAAAAATTAAAACTTGTCTTTTAGTCAATTTTATAAACTATACAATTTTAACTTTATAACTATATATAAACTATATATAATACTTTATAATATTCCTATATAATTGTTTTGTAACTAAATTAAAAATCTAATCAACTAAAATTAAGCACTGTCCAGATAATGTTATAATGTTAAATTAAGTAATAAAAAAACTATCAATAAATAATCCCAATCATCATTTTAGCTCAATTTCCCCCTGTCCAAATTCGTAAGAATTTGTTAGAATAATCTAATCAACTGAAATTAAGTGCTGAATAATTAATTATAATTGGAAAAACAAAATCGATCAATAAATAATCCCAGTCTACTGGTTTGCTGGAATAAAGTCAACTACTACGATATTGTCTAGATAATTAATTAAAATTAATTAAAATACTTTGAAGAAAAATACTTGAAAAATGCTTTTATAAATAACCAATAGGTAAACAATTTAATAAATAGATTTGCACAGCCTTTGGTTAAAAAATTGTATCGCAGCTTTAATGAATGCAACTTTCATTTTACTCGTGTGTGTGTGTGTGTGTGTGTGTGTGTGTCAGTCTTGGCTCTGACAGGTGAGGCCTACTTTAGCGCTCTGGCTAAGATGGGTGAAAAAGCTCTCAACACATTATCCTCCAAATCACTTGGTAAGATTCAAAAAGTGTGTGTTCTGTTTCTGAAGAATAACATAAAATCGTCCAATCAATTGAAAGAAGCATAATATCAATTGGTGGCTTAATTAAATCACTCCAGGACTGTGTAAACGTTTACGTGACAAGCGAGGAGCGTGTGTGTGCGCGCGTGTCCGGCGATCAGGTGACCGTGAGAGCATTGAGACCGCCATTAATAATGCACGGCCTCATTCTTTCACCTCTTAAACTCATCGATTCACCTCACCGCATCATTACAATCCCCAGGATGCTTTTATTCCGACAACCGATGGTTTTAGAAACCCGATAAATGCGTTTACAAGTCAGTTTGTGAGTTTTATGAGCGAGTGTTTTGGCCTTTTACTTGATAACACTGTCTAAATGCGACCTATTAGTTCAAAACTCAGATCTGTAATTTTATAATGAATCTTTAATCTGATGGGTTCGCAACACAGGGATAAATATGTTTACGGTAATTTTAGTCGTTTGTCGAGTCATTGTTAACCGAAACTTGTTTGTTCTGTTAATTTTAAACAGCTGCTTTGACACAATTTAGTAATTGTGTTAAAAAAAATGCATTAAAAGCAAAATTGTTTTTTTTTAAAGCAAAACAATTATGTGGTGAAATTAATCAATTCTAATTTATGAATGCAAAATTGTCTTCTCTTTTTCTTTTATATTTTGAATAGAATACAATACAATACAATACAGTAGTATTCTATAGATTAGATTATTTATTGATATAAAGGAAGTGACATATACAGTAGTTTAGATCTGACTAGAATTGCGGTAGCATCAATTGCAAATTTCTATATAAACCAAATTATTATCATATAGAATTTGCAAACGGAGTGAGTGTTAATCTATATACCAATGCACAATTTACAGTGTAAAACATCGAAAAATCGCTTTTTTATTTTGTGTATTTTGCTCAATATATTGTATTATTTTTTTTTTTTCCATCTTCATGGTTTTTTCTTGTTTTTATTCATATTTGTATCCTTATCTATTTATTTTGTATTTTATTGTATTTTTATCACGTATTATACCTATCTCTTTCTCGCATGCACCCCACCCTCATACCCTATATTTAAATGCTGGACGATTGTAAAAACACATTTCATTGGATGTTGCCATGTATAATATGTATAAATGACAATTAAAACTTGAATTTGATATATGTTCTGTATTGAAATCATAGTAGCTATATTCCTGATCATTTTTGTTCTTCTTGTTAAGGAGAAGTGCTGATCCAGATTTCTGAGAGTCAGAGGAAGTTGACGTCTGAGGTGGAGAGTGTAGTGAGTTATCGTGAAGGTTTCGTGAAAAATGTACGTTCCACCATAACCATTTACTCTGTTGTTTTGGTCCAGTTCCGCTGGTTTGATGTGGAGGTTCTGCAGGCCATGGACAAAAACGTCAAACTGGATGAAGAGTACATAGAAGTGCGTTTGAATTAACGTGGTCGTGTTTGGTTCTTTACGTATAATTATATACACGATGTGTGCAGGGGAGTCGCAGGGTTTATGAGCTGGAAGTGCGGAATCAGGCGGCCATGTTGGAGCGACAGCTGAGACGGGGGGCTTTCAGAGACTCACTCGTAAGATTCAGTCACAATCAATGATATAAGGAGTTTGGGAAGTCAGTTTGTCAATGTGGCCACTAGGGGCAGAATCAAAATTGTGCTTTGCGTTTAACCATCAAGTGAATTTACTCACACACACCCGGAGCAGTGGGCAGCGCTTCTAAAACTAGGTCTCTGGTTTCCTCCCACAGTCCTAAACCATTTGAAATTGTCAGAGGTGTAAAGAGGACCTGTAAATCATACTTGAGTAAAAGTACGGATAACTTACTGTAAAAATTACTCCATTACATGTTACAAGTCACCAATTCCATAAAGACTTGAGTAAAAGTTGTAAAGTATCCCTTTTTAAAAGAACTTAAGTATTTTACTCATACTGCATTTTGAAAGCTCTTTATTTATAATAGATAAAATAGATTAAAAAAAAAACCAAAAAGTAAACTGTCGCTGATAAATAGCAACATCCGAGAGACATCCGATGAGATATCACCTCATCCGCCCAAGAAATTAATTGCGGTAGAAAAATACCTGATCACAAATGTAGTAAAGTAAAAGTTAAAGCTTATATTTTTCATAGGCAGTACAAGTACAAAGTAACCAAAAATAATTCAGCATTGCAACAAAGTCCATTTACTCAAGTACTTTTCCCCACTAGAAATTATAGTATGGAAAATCGACCATTAGTGTGAGTGAGAGCCTGAATATGTGTGTCCTGCTTTGTGATTGGTCGACCACCAATGGAGTGTCCCACCTTCAGGCTCAGACTTGTGATTGTCTTACCAAGCCAGAAATGGATAAATAAACTGCAATATCATCCTGTAAATACCAGAACTATCTTGACATAAAGCATGTTTTAGGGCTTGTCTTACTTCTGCTCTTTACCTTAACCAACAACAATGCAACAATAAATTAAATTAAATTAAATTAAATTAAATTAAATTAAATTAAATTAAATTAAATTAAATTAAATTAAATTAAATTAAATTAAATTAAATTAAATTAAATTAAATTAAATTAAATTAAATTAAATTAAATTAATAAGAAAAAGAAAATGAAAATAATAATTACATATCAAGACTCCAAATATTACTTAAAGAGACATCCATAGTATCCAGGTAGGGAGTCCAAGCAAAAGGAAAAGCATCAGTAGACATGTGTGTAACAGAAGTTAAGATCTCTAGAGGAATCATTTCCCTGATAATCTTGTGCCATCCTTTCAAAGATGGTGGCTTGTCACTGATCCAAGTTAACAAAATATTTTTTCTGGCAGCAAAAGCTAGAATATCAAATAAACGTGTTGTATTTGTTGGTCAAGTGTCCAGCTGGAAGACCTACGGTATATAACCTCAATTTGACGCGTCACTGACTGATCATTCGCAATGATTTCATATATTATATAATATGATATATGATATTATCCGCAATATTCAACCCCCGAGGTTTGCGTGTGCAGGAAGCCAGCGAGTACATGCAGTACTTGAGGCAGAGTCAGAGTGAACTGCTCAAGGAAGAAGAACGGAGGTATCGCTTTCTGGCGGAGAAGCACTGCGGACTCACACAGTCGCTGCTGTACCTTATCAACAAGGTCCAGTGGCTTTCCATTCAAGCTCCCGACACGCTCAGAGCTTTACTCCTTCTGTTCCACCTGACAGACGGGAGCATCTCTCCAGCACCGAGCAGACGGATGGGAGGAGAAGGTCAGCGAGAGCAGAAGCTCCGAGTGCTGCTCACCCTCCGCTGCGGATCAGGAAGCTCAGGTCTTTTTTCTCTTCTCATGATTTTCTAGCTTGATTAGATCTAATGAATCAAATACCAGATTTACTCACGTGTTCACACCCTACACTTGTATAGTTTACTGTATACTTTAAAATATACAATGTACTTTCTACTAGCGATATTACGAAATGAATCCGTGTGGATGGCCGTTGGGCTGTTCATTTCGTTAGCTGAGACGCATTTCACATGTAAATAACGTTTACTTTATTAAACGTTATTTTTAATTATTAAATTTTTTAAATCTTTTATTTGTATTTATTTAACCTTTACATAAATAAAATTTCACATGTGCAAAAAACGTTATTTACGTATGTTTCGCTCATTTTGACCCGATCAAATGGACCCGTTTTCAAAGTTTACAGATATTTAAAAAATACTTAAAAGTTATTTTCACTTTGAAACTTCTCCAGCTTGACTTATTTGGTGTGATCACCGTATAAAAAAATACAGTATAATGACTCAGTTGACAAATTCTTAACACCACGCTACATGTTTATATTACAAAGATTATGTTCTGGTCAAATTGATTCGTGTTAAAAGTTTAAAAATGAAAAAAAATTCTCAAAAGTATTTTTTTCACTTTGGATCTTCTCCAGCTTGTCTTAGTTATTGTATTATATGTATAAACAATAGATGAGATAAAAATATATGATAGAGAGAGAAAGAGAGGCAGAGAGACTGACACGATAGAGAGGGAAAGAGAGAGAATGCTAGAGAGCGAGAGAAACAGACACAATAGAGAGACAGAGAGAGAGAATGAGAGTGAGGGAGAGAGAGAACCACAATAGACAAAGACAAAGAGAGCGACAGAGAGATAATGAAAGAAAAATATACGATATAGAGAAAGAGAGAGAGCCGTTATAGAAAGACAGAGGGAGAAAACAAGAGAGAGAATAATAGAGAGCTAGAGAAACAGGCACAATAGAGACAGAGAGAGAGAGACAGACAGACACAATAGACAAAGAGAGAGAAGGAGAGACGATAGAGAAAGACAGTGAGAGAGAAATAGAGAGGCAAAGAGAGAAGGACAGATGGAGTAAACAAGATAATGAGAAAGAGAGAGAGAGAGAAACAGACACAATAAAAAGAGAGAACAAGAGTGAGAGACGGACAGACATACACATTAAAAAGAGAAAAAGAGAGACAGAGAGAGAGAGAGAGAGACAAAGAACGGAGACAGAGAGAAATACACAACGAAGAGAGTGGGAGAGAGAGCAAGACACACACACACACACACACACACACACACATAAAGAGCCAGAAGAGAGTGAGAAACACACAGGGACGTAATGCTGAGTAAGTCGTTGGATCAAAGCATCAGTTGTAAATGAGTGTAAATGAGTGTGACGTGTAGATGTTCCTGTGCAGCTGAAGTCTTCTGTGGGCTCCCTCCTTCACGCTGGAGACTGTGAGGCGGAGCGCGAGTCTTTGGGCAGAGTGCCCTCTAGAGGTCTGGAGAGTCGGCCATGTTTCATCTCTCACGGTCTAAAAACACTCACTAATGTGTGTGTGTGTGTGTGTGTGTGTCCTCTCAGCTCCGTCTCCTGTGCCCAGTCGCTCCCGCTCCAGCTCGGTGGGCGAGTCTTTGGGTTTGGTTGGCGGACGCTCGATGAAGGCCATCGTTTCTCACCCCGCTTCCACCAATCCGGTGCTTCTGCCATTTTCCCGCGGCGACTTTTTGACTGTGCTCATACAAGAACCACGCAACGGCTGGCTGTATGGACGCCACAACTCCAGCCTGCGGTGAGAGGCTGTGCACGTCCTCACACTTTACACTCACTTTACACTCTAAATGCTTTCATTTGTGTAATTGCCATGTTTATGCGAATATAAGCACCATTTTTACCTATTTTAGAAGCTTAAAAACTTGGGGGTGCTTATAATTGCTTATTTCAAATATAGAATAGAATAGAATAGCCTTTATTGTCACAGTGCACATATACGATGTGAGTCATATAAATGTACAGTGAAATAGGTGAGGGCCCAGTTTCACAGTCTGGGGTCGGTCGAAGAGAAAGTTTTTGATCCAGGCGCATGTGACTGGAGGGAAACCAAGAACTTCCAGCTTTCTGAGAAGTATGTCTGGGATGATCGTGTTAAAAGCAGAGCTAAAGTCCACGAAGAGCATCCGGACATAGCTCTGCTGCTGCTCCAGGCGTCCCAGCACAGTGTGGAGTGCTAGGGCGATGGCATCCTCGGTGGAACGGTTTGTGCGGGATGCGAACTGGTGGGGGTCGAAGTCTGGTGGGAGGAAGCCTTTGATGTGTTTGAGAACCAGTTTCTCAAAAGACTTCATGACTATCGGAGTGAGAGCCACAGGTCGATAGTCCTTCGGGGTGGTGACAGGAGACTTCTTTGGAACCGGGATGATTGTGGCGGCTTTTAGGCAGGATGGGACGACTGCCTGAGCTAAGGAGAGGTTGAAAATTGTAGTGAAGATGGGGGCAAGCTGGGGGTACACACGTATATACACGTACATATAACTAAAAACAACAGGCTGTGCTCTACCTCACGTCACATGCAATTGAATTTAAAATGTATACCGTATTTGTGCGAAAAAAGGGGTGCCAATATAAGCACCGTTTTTTTCGAATTTGCGATGCTCAAAAACTTGGGGGTGCTTATAATCTCCGATAAAGAAAAAATTTGTATTTTTAAGAGAATATTAACGTACTTATTTAAAAAATGTACTTTATAATTAAAATAAAATAAAATTATTTTATTTTATTTTGTGCCTAAAAAACCAGGCGGGTGCTTATATTCTCGTAAATACGGTAAATAATAAGTGTACTTGAATAATTTGAATAAAGAAACATTAGCCACGCAGTGACACTTATCAGTGGCTAAATAACTCTGGAAGAAATTATAACAAATAACATACAATAACTTGCTATTTCTCCACCATAACGCTATAGCGTACAAACCCAATATAAGCCCCTACAGGAGATAAACTCTGATAAACATTTAGAAATAATCTCTAACTCTTACTATTTGTCATTCTTTATTCAAGTAAATATCATTAAAGTGAAATATAGGTATGATTCTCAAGTTATGATTAGGTATTTAGTTAATTTTAGGTTTCTGGAAAGTCAAAGTGTGTGTATTTTCAACAAGTGTGTATTTTCACCTATTAATATATATAATTTTTGTGCATGAAAAATCTGGGGGGTGCTTATATTTGCTTAAATAGAATATACACTTTCATAACTATATAATAAAACAAGAAAAATAAGTAATTATTAATTTAACAACACGTAGAAAAAAAAGTCTTACAGTAATTCCCGTCATTTTCAACTATTTACATATTTTTGTTGCTGTTTTTTTGTGTCTGTCCAGTCAAGGATGGTTTCCTGCTGGTTATGTGGCCGTCACTGAAGACTTTTTACCTCTGGGCTCAAGGTGAGACGGAGTTTGCGTCTTCAACCGATGCAATTGCGGAAAAAGTGATGCGAAAAATCTTCTTTCACCGATGCGAAAAACCACGTTTCATTATTCCACTATATTTCAGTGCCGCGTCTCTCCGAAGCCACAGCATGAACAACCTCCTGGACCCGACCGGCAAAACCGAAGCCGACACCCAGAACATCGACGTCCCGTGTCCAGGCAAACCAGCCCGCAGAGCTTCCGCCGATGTCCGACCCGTCTCCCCCTTCCCGGACAGGAAGATGGAGTCCAGCAGTGAGATGTTCCCGCCGGCCTCTTCTCCACGCCGCGGGTCAGCTGACATGCGCTCGCTCTCGCCCCTCCCTGACCGGAGGGCGGAGTCTCATTTTGACAGCAAAGTGGTGGAGAAAAGTCCTGGTGAAGTCCCACCTCCCGCTCCTCCGCTTCCGGACCCTCTTCCCGACTCACACGTGGAATCAAGCGCGGAGGTTTGTGTACGACAACGTAAAGTGATCCTTTCGAGATTTTTCATGGCACGATTTTGTGTGCTTTTGTGTTCAGAGGTCACCTCCTGTCCCGGGACCACCAGAGCACCCACTGTTCCCCAGGTATTGATTGTGATCAATGGCTAAAATGCAGAGGTGTAATACTACTTTGTTAACTTACTTAAGTAGAAATTTGGTTTACTTTTACTTTGCTAGAGTATTTATTTTTCCGCTTACTTTTTACTTCATATTTTTTATGCAAATATCTGTACTTTCTATTTGTTACTTTTTCAAAACTATTCAGTTAGTATCTTTGTGAGATATGATTTATCTTATACTAGAGATAAAGGAGATAATGTAATGATTAAGCTAGATTTTCGAACATAAGAGTTCATATTTAGGTCATTATTTCATAAAATGTATTTGAAAAGAATCTATTTTGTTACAAGCCTGTGTGATTTAATGTCTTGAGGCCACGCAGAATGCACAGAAGCTTTGTAATCAAATGCATACATTTTCCATGTAATTACAACAACATTTTAATAGAACAATATGGTTCTATAATGGCATTTTTTTCTTGCATTACTTTTACTTTTATACTTAAAAGTAGCGTTACTAATACTGGTAAAACTACTTTTACCAAAACGCTTTACACTATCACTGAGATTACTAGGATTAATTCTTATATATAGTTAAGTTTATTATATATATATATATATATAAAATGTATAGTTTTATTATTATATCCTGTTAGATACGTTGATCAGACGTTTCTCAATCACTAGACTGATTGAATTTCACTCCGTAAACGGGACAAAATGGGAAGCGCGGATGCTATCGATACTTTTGTATTGCTTCTTTTTTAGTATTGTATCGTTTCAGATTTTTCAGTACAGGTACTTATTGAAATATTGATTTTGACAAAACTATTGTATGTACAGTGGTACCTCAACTTACAAAATTAATTCATGGCGAAAATTTCGTTAGCTGAGCTGCATTTGACATGTTATCCATCTAATCCGTGCCGTGCCATGACAAAAATATACTGTTCATAAAGGTGCAGTATGTAAAAATACAGCGGACGATCTCACTTGAACGATTACCGCCATTTTGAAATTACATCATGCAAATCCCTGAGATTTCCGTAATTTTGCGAGAACTGTTCTATTTAGCAACACTTGTGACGCAGACGGGAGAGAAAATAAAACATCGCCATTCTGGGAGAAGATAAGCTTATTTTATATCCTGGAAGCAAGATCTCTGAAACAAACTAGTGTTTTTGTTGTTTTTTTTTTGTTTATTTGACATGCGTGAAGAATAAACAACTGTTTTTTACACATCTCCATTCATGCTAGTGGTAAGAAAAAGCTCGTTTTGTATAGCAAAATATTTCGGAACTCGTGACAAAACTTCGTCACGCATTTCGTTACTCGGGATATTTGGGGTACAACTGTATTCTATATATAGTCTTGCCCCATAAATTCTGTACAATTTGCGTTATTGGATATGATTTGGACTTCAGGATTTCTCGCAATAAAGTCGACTATACAAATATCAGTATTGTAATGTACTTAAAAAAAAAAATTTGTATTGTATTTTTAGGGGGTCAAATCCATTCGCTACTGTGAAACTTCGTCCTACGGTGACGAACGACAGATCAGGGCCGCGAATCCACTGACGGTCGGCAAAGAAGACAGAACCGACACTTCCAGCTTTCTGATTCTGTGTGTTACGTGTCACACACTGTTTCTGTATGTTATCAAATGATATAAACTGTATCTGAGTATATCTCAAGTGACCTTTCGTTAACAAAGAACAAAGTTAAAACTTTTTTTTTTAAATATAGTTTGTGTGTGTGTGTGTTTGTGTGTATTTGTTGTAGTTTATTTTAATTGCTAAAACAATATCATGCAAATGTAATGTGTGTGTTTTATTAGTTCTGGATTTTTATTTATTTGTTATTGTTTTTGATGTTTTAGGAAATGTCATGAATTTTTAGCTTGAGCTAGAAACTAAAATTCTAAAAGTCATTACTCATTTCAAGTGCTTTGTTTGTTATGATGATTCTGGAAATCGGAATTTGAACACTGTTGAAAATATTTAGAAGAAATAAAAAATAAACTTACATACGTTCATCGATGAAGCCCACAGTAGTTTTTCATCAAATTATGATTTTATTTTCCTCTCTTTACATTCTCTCTTTTCCAATGTTCTTAATATTCTTGGGTCTCGTGGTCACGAGAAAGGAACGTTTGGGGAAGGAATGACAGATGGAGGGAAACAAGAAGCATTCTGAATCATAAAGACAGTGGCTAATAAATAAAAGGCGAGGTACGTTACTGTAAATCTGCTTCATTTTGCGAGCCGTAGGCTAAATAATAGGTACTGTGTACACAAATGCCATTTGTAAATAAAAGAATAAATCGTAAATGGTGTTAAAGGAAGTGGATTCTGATTGGGTGCAGGATAATTTGACACGTACAGTATTTTTGACTGTATGTCTTGACAGGATGCGGTTTATTCATGCACCAACGCTTCAAATTCTGAAAAACAAACATATGCGACTGGGTTAAGACTACGTTTTTGGTTCATCACAAATCTTTATCTCTATAGGTCATGTTTGTCAAACTCTAGGCCCGGGCCACATATCGTTCTTGCGTAAATTTGTATCGTGTATGTTTTTTTTTTTTTGCTGCGTTTGTCAATATTGAACTTTTAAGATAATAATAATAATAATTCATGATACTGTAATAGTTTACATTTAACAATAAATAGAAAATAATTTAGAAAATAAATACATATACAAAATATTTTATGCTAATTAAAAGTTTTCAAACTTTGCTGGAGTAATATTCTTGTCTATTTCTATCCATATTTATGTTGAAAAATACTTAACATTTGACCCTTTGCTATATTTTCCCGAAGTGAATCCTCTTACCATCAATGCCAATTTTCCCGTCTCCGTCCTTGTCTGCAGCAGCGAGGAAAGCTTTGGTCTCCGTGTCGGTGAGATCTCTGCCATCTGCAGAAAAGCCCTTCAGTACAAACCTGTGCAAGAATCAGGAGAAGAAAAACTCCGTGACACACAATCACACTCTCACTCACCTTATTATTTTTATACTCTGAGAGTTTAGCTTGATGTATTTACATCATCATATAAACACATTTGATTTGTAAAGTTGCCGCTTCTGTCATTAAAAGATGGCTTCATCTAGAAACCTTTAAGTCTTTCAACCAATGATGACTAGATGAATTAATTTATTAAACTTGACATAAAAATGCAGCAATAAAATAAAATGAGTCTAGATTAATTTCTATCTAAATCTCTAGTTGTAGCAAATAAACTACGCTATAAGAGTCTTGTGTCGTGTATATATAACAAGACTTGTATTGCGCAGTATAATAAAATATAAATTAGTGCATGTATAATGTGTAATAATGTATAATGTAAGCATGTTTTTTTTCTTCTTCTTCCTTACTTTAGCTCTTCCTCTTCGATGAAGCCACTGGCGTCCACATCAAGAGCTTTGAAGACCAGCTTTACATTTTCGGCAGAGAGGGCCTTCAAACCCACCACGTCAAAGAATGTCTTATGGTCAAAGCTGTCGTCAGCTGTTTCCAAGACAAAAAGGCATTTAGGTCAAAGTGAGTGTCCAAATGCTAGTTTTTATACTAAAGTGGGGACCTTTGGCTGGACCCCTGTTTGATGGTCAAGATGGTATTTTTGGACAGAGTTTTGATTAGAGATTGTGGGTGGTTGGTTTATTGATGGGTGTGGTTAGGGGGAGGGAACGTATTATTTTCTATGCAAGTCATGGTGGGTCCCCACTATGCTATAACTGCAAGTACAGAATGTATGTGTGCTCATTGTCCATCAATTACAGTAAGATGTAATTTACCCTTTATTATAAACTGAATTTTTGGCTTTTATTTTAGGAATAAACAATATGAGATTTTTGAATTTTGAGTTTTTTGAACTCACCTTTGAATTGATCAAGTGCTTTCTTGATGTCTTCATCTTTCAAAAGGTCGTTCATTGCCATCTCGACAGCTATAGAACACAGAGACAAGACCAAATATAGTCGATCGAGATTTAAGTCCCACTAATACAATCTCAAATAATGGCAAAACTCTGTAATCTGTAATATATATATATATACCGGTATATATCTTATTGATTTCATTTTGTCATAGCACAGCTACATGATGATCATTACTTCTTTAAGGAATAAAAAAATACTGTATTGTATTGATGCTAAAATAACATTTTAAACTGACTTATGTGGATTTTAACTGTGTGCAAATACAAAGCATTCATAAAAGCTTCACGAGTTATTTTCATCCAAATAACTGGCATATTTTAGTCAAAACTGTTTTGTCCAATTCTGTTTTTAATTGAGGCATTTTACACTTAAAAATTGAATTTTTACATTAAACTGCCAGTTCTGGTAGCACTCGGTGTCAGATTTCGATCCATTAACATCAGATCTATTAGGAAGTTCTGGACTGGTGTGAGGAAGATGAACCAACAACCAGATCCGATTCAGTTCTTCTCATCTGGGCCATACACCATTACAAGTTCCTCCTGCCCGTAAATAACACTACAGCATTTAAACACCGCAAACGTAACGTGACGTGACAGCTGTGTGTTTGTCTGTTCGAGTGAGAAAAGCCTCGTCCTCGTGCGTCGGGTTGGGCAAAAAAGCTTCTAGAAGAATGTATTTGTGGAAAAACTCAATCCTTCTAGAAATTTAGCGTTGAATGAGCTCATGGATTATTAACATATTCAAATATACATTTGGTATAAAGTAGCACAGTTTCAATTAAGTACTTGTTAAGCACACATAAAGCTGACTTTCGACAAGTTCACTATTTATTTCTGACTTGTTTACCGTATTTTAAAGTGAGTGAGATTGTCAATAGTGAGTGAGATTGACATGTCATTTTAGACATGCTTGCAGTATTATTGACATGTTTATAGCATTATTGACATGATTACTGCATTTTTGACATGTTTGTAGTATTCTTGATGTGTTTAGAATATTTTTTAGCAGTTTTTTAGTATTGTTGACATGTTTGACAGTATTTTTAGACTTTTTTTTATCTTTGACAATACCGTTTACCGCATTTTTGACATTTTTTACGCATTTTCGACACATAGTGTGTTTGACAGTGTATGTTGTGTATTTGTGAATATGTTTGAAGTATTCTGACGTTTACCCTATTTTAGACATGTTCACCATTTTTTTGCAGAATATAAAGCGCATGGGATTATAATGCTAAATAATAATAACATAATAAACATCTATATGCAATTTTTTTCAGATTACGAGGCGTCTGCTTTTTATGACATTTTAAGGATTTTAAGTGCTTAGTGTAAAATCAATTTAGTGCATCTGTAAAATACGGTAAATGTCTTTGTTCATGTGACCCACCAAATCAATTAAAATTCTGTTCAACCATTAACGTTTTGTTAAAGTAAATAAATAAAAAACAAAATAAAAAAAATGTAATTAAATAAAAATAAAATTCTACTTAAGTTTCATGCATAAAATAATCACAATAAATAAAAAGATCCATAGTCTGAAATTCCAAGGGCTGATGACCCAAGGTCATGCGGGTTCGATTCCCAGGATCTCCGGTGTTTATGCGATTAACATTCCATTCCAACGCTATTAGTCGATGCAACACGTATTAAAATGCTAATTCATAACAGATAAAAGCCCAGCCATCCTGACGGTATCTAGGAATCACGACTAGAAAAATACTTCTCATTAAAAGGTCTGGTTATTTCTGCCTGTTTTGGTTTCAGAGAATGTTTGTCCCTAACACATAGTTCTTACCTGTGTTCTAGAAAAGTTGGCGGGAGAAAGGTCTGTGGGAGAGGGTGTGTAAAACAGAACGAGAAAGCCAGAGGTGAGAGAAGAGTCTTACACAGACATCTTATATACCTACTCCAGCGCTTCTATTTCAGGGATGAGTCGCTCATTATCAAGCATGCAGGAGAACGAGAGAGAGAGAGAGAGAGAGAGAGAGAGAGAGAGAGAGAGAGAGAGAGAGAGAGAGAGAGA
>MU204413.1:6457188-6478107 GCA_017309775.1 Paedocypris sp. Pulau Singkep
GAGAGAGAGAGAGAGAGAGAGAGAGAGAGAGAGAGAGAGAGAGAGAGAGAGAGAGAGAGAGAGAGAGAGAGAGAGAGAGAGAGAGAGAGAGAGAGAGAGAGAGAGAGAGAGAGCATAAAGAAAGAAAAATAAAGGATGAAAGAAAAACTGAGAAAAATAGTAACAGAGTTAGACAGATCAGAGAAAAAGAAGATGAAAAATTAAATGGAAAGAAAAGAAAAATGTGTGTTTTGTGTGTTGGTTTGAGAGAGAGAAAGAGAGAGAGAGAGATACATACATAAGGAAAGAAAAAACAAGATAGATAAATAGTAACTGATATAGAGAGATAATGTTTTTGGGAAAAAAGAGAAGTAGAGAATGAGGAAGAGAAAAAGAATAGAAAGAGAGAGTGATGAAGAAAGAAACATGAGAACTGTGTGTTTTGTGTGGGGGTTTGACGGAGAGAGAGTAAGAGAGAGAGAAACTGAGGAAAAAAAGAAAGAAAATAAAGAGTGAGAGATAGTTGTGAAGAGAGTGACAAAAAGGTAGTGAGAGAAATTGTTTGTATAAGAAAGAGTGAAAGAAACAAAAACAGAGAAAAACTCTGTTTAAAAAAATGTGTGTGTGTGTGTGTGTGTGTGTGTGTGTGTGTGTGTGTGTGTGTGTGTGTGTGTGTGTGTGTGTGTAAAAGAGAGACATTACAGAATGTGATAAAGAAAGAGAAAGAAAAAAGTGTGTTTGTTAGGTAGAAAAAGAAAGACAGAAGGAGATGATTGAGAAAGATCGAGAGGGATCGATAAGAGAGGGAGAGAAAAAGAGAGAGATACTGAGAGGAAGAAAGAAAGAGAGAGAATCACCTATAAATCAAACTTTATTGACATCAATAATAAAGTTCAACGTGTCTCCAGGTCTTAAAATGTTTCTTCGATGCCTTTCTCAGTCTTATAGAAGACCACAGCCACAGTTAGAATCAAATAAAAGTTACTTAGTAGTTTAGTGACTTAATTACATTCTAACTACAAATAAAAGTCTAAAGCTTTAGAAGGTTCCATCTTGGCGCTGTGTGTTCCTCGTCTGAGCCTGAAGTGCATCAACAGAGTCAGAAGAAGCTTTGATTCTTACAGGAGAAATCATTAATAACCCAGGTTTGTCGTCGCCACACTAGACTGATGGTGTGTTAAATCCTCAGACACACTGAAGACGCCCGATGAAAGCCGTGGAGAAAGGCTTCACGTGTTTACACACCACACGGTTTGGTGTGACGAGGACACATATAGCATCACTGATGGATTTACACCACACGGACTGATATCTAGAGATCGTGTATCTATAGAACACTGTCGGAGGTCAAACCGTTCATCTATGGAGTTCTGATGGAGACTACACTCGTTCATTTGAAAAAAAAATGGGTCCAAGCTCGATTTTGCTTGGAATTGTGTGGGCAAAATTTTGAAATAAATTATGAATTATTGAAATGATTCCAGCTTCCGAAGCAAAAGAAAAGCCCAAAGAGCAGCAAAACTCAACACAGCCTTTATAATCCTGAATGCTGATTGGTCAAGAGCGGGAAAAAAAGAATGAAAGGAATTTTATAAACTATGTTGATTTTTGTAGTCATTTTAAGTGAAAGTCGCAATTTTTCGACACATTCAGTTTCAATTTGCAACACCCTCAAATTAGTATTACGTAATTGTAAATAATATTAATATAATAATAATAATAATAATAATAATAATAATAACAATAATAATAATATTGAAAATAAATTGTGAATAACTGAGAATTTATTTATTAATTATTTTAAATACCAATAAACTCCCAAACTGATCAATACCATTTACTAATAATAATCATAGTAACAATAACAATAAATGTAAATAGCAACAATAACAAAAATAATAACAAACATACTAATAATAAAATAGTAGTAAATATCATTATTTTTTATTATATGTTTTACTAGATCATCAACAGTGATCAGATCTCTGTTATCTCGCTGAAAGAATAGCATCGGCATGTTGGCAAGCAGCAGGTTTTCGTTTTCAGAGTACGATAGCAAACTACGACCTTGAATTGAGATCATGATATCTGAGACGCTGAGAAGAAGCACGTGTACATAATACACCACACAATCTCTAAAGCAGCGGCCGACCTTGACTTAATACGACCATGAATGAGCGCATGTCTACAGACTTGGATTAAATTTCCTTGTACGCTGTGGATGTTCAGAAACATAAAAGTATTTTTACAGAGGCTCTGCCACAGAAGAGCTTCATCTAAGACACCGTGGACAAGATCACATTTCATATTGCAGTTGCACAGAAATGCTGATCACCTCTGCACTACTCCAAAATAACCTCCCATAATCCCGAGTTTCACAATTTTGTTGCAGATATTTCAACATAAGATGAATTTTTACGGGAGACTGAATTAGAGTTTGTATGTTCTCTCCGTGCTAGCGTGTGTTTCCTCCAGGTCTCTGGTTTCTTCTCACAGTAAAAAATCTACATATATAGCACACAGGAAACAAGACACAGCTGAAAACAATCAACAATAAGCAACGAAATTGGGGTAATGGCGGCATCTAGTGGCCGGACAGGTCCATAACCCCGACAATAAGTGAGTGAGAGTGTGAACGTGTGAACGAGCTCTGTGATTGGTCAGTCTACAATCCAGTGTGTATCCCTTCTTCAGGCCCAGAGTTGCTGCGACTGGGTCCAACTCCCCGTGACCCAGAAATAGAAAAGCTGTTAAAAAATGGATGGACGGTATTTGTGTGTATTTTGTTGACGATTGGAGAAAACCAGTGATCAAGCTAAAATTGTTAGAAGATCTAAGAAGCCGACCCTTTTTTTCTAAAAAAAAAAAAAAATCTCATCCGATTAGATTATAATTAAATAATCTAATAATTGAACTCTTGTTTTTCTAAAAAAGATCGTTGTCTTTAATTTGTCTTTGATTTGTCTTCGACGATCGACGAACGTCGGCTAGTCGTCCCTCTGCAACGCGGCTTGAAATCTCTCACAATAACCTTCTCTCGTTCAGCGGCGGTCTGGTGGAACAATTTACCTATTCCTATTAGAAAGTCTCCAACATTCTCAACGTTTAAAAAAGCACTAAGCTCTTCCACCAGCACCTTAACACTGATTAACAAAAAAAAACTTTGTCTTGTGTTTCTTGTCTTGTGTTCACTGTTTTTGTTGACTGTCATGCTGTTCTGTCTAGTAAGTTTCCTTATATAGCCTGTATTGACATCTACTGTAGCCTATTGTAGACAAATTGCTTCACTTGCTCCTCTTTTTGTAAGTCGCTTTGGATCAAAGCGTCTGCCAAATGACTGTAAAGTAAAGTAAAGTAAAAGTGATTTTCTCATCGTGAGAAACGCCACTCCTCCCTCCTTCCGTCATAAACAGCCTGTCACGCAAAACAGAAAGTGAAAAAGGAAAAGGTTACGGTAGATTAGAGATTAACCAGCACGAGTTGATTTGTTATTGACTATAATCCAGTCGTTTTCGCTTCGTGTCTGTATTAATGGACACTGCGTTTACCTGGATCATAATTCACAAAACACGTAATTTACATGTTTTAAATGACCCCGTGTTTAAAATACGGCGTTTAATATATAATGATGATATAGCGCCTGGGGATTAAACCGCATGCCGTAATCTCCGGGTCGCGTCGCGTGATTATTTCACTTCCTCTCGCGAGTATGCGCAACTTCAAACTGTTCTCGCTTGCCGCTTCACTTCCATTTGACCGTTTTTGAGTGTATTTGTGCTTGTTGAAATGTCTCTCCCGCAACAACTACGCGACGAAAGGTTTGTTTTCTCAACTGTGCGGTGAAATCTCGTTGATTTGTGTAACGCATACGCTGTCGTCGTTGAGTTTTCTGTAATTTGCTGTAAATTAAAAATGCAGAACTGAAAAGAACAGCCGGACACTGTGACTTGTTTGCAGTTTACATGCATTTAGTTTCGTTCCTCATTCCGTTGGTGTTTAGGTGTATTTTGTTGCTTCATCTTGGCTTTAACAAGCCATGCCATACATACTGTGTTAAACTAAACTACCACTATTTTACACAGTTTTAAGTCCTTTGCTTGATTTGTGATGGATGTCGTGTCTGTGAAGTTAATATCTACTGTATGTTCCTCACGCTCAGTGACTTTGACCAGCTTCCAGACGACATCCCATTCGCTGCAGCCATCGCTGATATTGAGGAGAATAAAGGATTTATCGATTACTTTGTGAGTTTCTCAAGTCTGTCTCTCGCTCTCGCTCTCTCCCAGAGGTGTAAAGAGTACCATACTTGAGTAAAAGTACAGATACTTACTGTAAAAATTACTCAGTTACAAGTAACAAGTCACCAATTTAAAAAAATACTTGCGTCAAAGTAAGAGTATCCAATTTTAAAAGAACTTAAATATTTTACTCGCACTGAATATAGGCAAAAAAGAAATGTGAAACAAACTATTCATGAGGTCTTATTGCGCAGAATCACAATGTAACGAACAACGCTAATCAATAAGAAGAGTCCATTCGAATGTAGTGGAGTGAAAAGTACAGATACTGAATCAGAAATACAGTGGAGTAGAGAGTAAAAGTTGCTTCTATTTTTGAGTACAATGTACAATGTACAGTGTACTCAAAGTACTCAAGTACAAGTACTCAATTGTACTCAAGCACAATGCAGCAAAAATGTACTTAAGTAAAGTAACAAAGCCCATTTACTCAAGTACTTTACACCTCTGCTCTCTCCCCACATTATTAACTAACACACACATAGACCATCAAACACTTTTATGTGTGTGTGTGTGTGTGTGTGTGTGTGTGTGTGTGTATTGTCTTCTAGAGATTTGTGATCGAGGTGAAGACCAAAGGGAACAGCAGATACCTGATCTACAGACGCTATCGTCAGTTCTTCGCTTTGCACAAGAGTTTAGAGCTTAAATATTCCCTCCATCCTCAGTTGGGATACAGTACCTGCCAACTTCCTGTCTTGCCAGGTGTGTGACCAAAAATCTTTAGCATCGCTTTCATTAAATCAATGTAGACAGACAGATGGACAGACGTCATTTAATCATTGCACAATTTAGAAAACAAATTATGTCCATGATCCATTTATTATGTCCATTCCGTTTATGATCTCATAATTGTCAAATATTTATATTTTTTAACAAATATACATTTTTTAACCTTTCGTTACGAACCATAGGTTTTGTATATAATATAAACATTTATCTTTATTTCGTTGCACAACAGTGACAACAAAGATTGCCTTATCTAAAAGCGAACAAGTATTTGTTATCGTGGTTAAATATTTGCAAGGTCACGTGACAAAAATGTACAATGCTATATTAACAATACAAATAATAATTGGTTGATTAAAAAAAAATGATAAATAAATAAAAAAAAAAAATATATATATATATATATATATAAATATATATACCGTATACACTAACATATATGTACACATGTAGATATAATGTATTTATAGTTTACATCTGTATTATGTGTTCCATCATTATTATTTATAGAAGATAAAGACTTTCTATAATGAAGATGCTTTTTTAACACAGTTTATTATTAGTACCTTATACAATACGTTGTAATTTGGAATATCGTACGTTTACCGATGATTGGTGTGTAGACAGAGTGGAAATGTAAGTGCAGCGTAAAGTGCTTTAAATTCTTTTGACAGATGTTTGCTCACTCTATAGTATGTATATAGAAATACGCATTTTGAAAAGGTTTATTGTATATAACGGTACATCACAACTTTATAGGCTTCCTTTTGATTAATCGGTTATAAACTAATATGTTCCGAGAAACGGACATTTTTTAATTATGACATTTTTTGCCCCAGGAAAGGTATTAATAGGTAACAAAAAGGAAATAGCGGAGAGTCGGATCCCAGAACTCAACAGTTACATGAAGGTGAGACTGTGGGAAATACCAGTGCATTAGTAGAACCAGTAGTATTTATTCTGACTTCTACTTTTAGTTTCATCGAGTTGTAAAAACTTCCTCTTTTAAAGTCTTTTTTGTATTATTGCACATCCTGAGTAACCGACAACTGAAGATACTGCACAATGACATTCACTTTTTGAGTTTTGTTTTTTATGTTTTATTTAATCTAATTCTAATTACAAGTCTATTTTATTTTCTTAAGACTATTTCTGTGGTACAGTGGTAGGGAATTGAACTTGTGTCAGAGGTTGCAGGTTCGAATCCCCTTCCGACTTGTTCTACAACCGGGTGTGTGTGTGTGTGTTACTTCACAGGATGGTTTAATGCAGAGCACGAAATTCCCTAATAATTCGAACAAAAGTGGGAAAAAAATACAAAGTTTCTTCCCTAAAACTCCCTAGCCAAACAACATATACAAACGATAAACAAAAGCGTGGCAAAACAATAAGCTGAAAGCACTCACAAATTATTTCAGATTTTCTTTCCTACAGACTTCACACCATCTTTTTGCAGTTACTTTCAGCTTCTTTAAATATAAAACAGGATATTGCTACCTGAACACAATTAGGTCAAACCCATATCAATTAAGAAAAACAATTTTGCTTAATTGATTTGCTTAATTCATATGATAAATGCATAACATCACTCACTCTTTTTTCTTTTTTAAGAGACTGCTTTGTCTGCCTACTTGGGTGCTCTTGGACGATTTGATACGGATGTTCTTCTACCAAAGTCTATCGGATAGTCAACAAGTCCCACGGGCTCTACGGCGTCTCCGGCCCCCAACCCGCAGAGTGTAGGTGCCTAAAACTCTACACAGAAATCCCGACTTACTCCACTCAAACGTGTGCTATTCTTCCTCTCCTCCAACCAGGAAAACCGTGAGACCTAAAACAGACCTTCTCTCCGCGCCTAGAGCAGAGGTACATTAGCGTTTCCTTGGAAACACTTTCAGCTACAACCTACACGCTACTCGATACACACCACGCAATACACACATCTTAAACTCCAGTGTTGAGAAACCACACAGAATTGTGACATTGGGTCAGGAGGTTATTAGATCACTTGAGTGAGAAGTTTTGTTTTAAAACTGGAGTGAAAATTTTGTGGGTTGTTATATTGTGTAACACAATGACTAGTTTGTTGTATCGTGTGGAATATTCATCTTGACGTCCTGACGGTGAGTGTGAATTGTATTTTACATGAATACATTTTAAAATAATTTACCGTATTTACGCAAATATAAGCACCCGGAAACTTGCAGGGTTCTTATATTCGCCGATTTCAAAAAAGGATGTATAATTTTTCCACATTTTAAGTGGGGAGTGTCCTGTTTCTTTCTTTAAGTAATATTTCTTGAGGCAGGCGTGCATATACGTTTTTATTAGCTCAATAACAGAAATAAAGAAACACTAGACACACCGGCAGTCATAACAGTGACAAAACAAACTCTGGAAGAAGTAAGCTTAAACGAGAAAAAAAATTGTATTTTAAAGAGAATATTTACATAATTTAGCCAGAAAGATTTTTTTTTTAATTCTTTTTTGCCATATTTGTGTCAGGGGGGGGTTCTTAAATTAGCATTCGGTATTTTATAATTTGTTTTTCTTTTGCTTAAACTGTTAAAACAGTTTTGTATATTAAAGCTAAATCGACAAGGTAACCGGGCAATTGGTGTGTGTGTGTGTGTGTGTGTGAATGTTGTGTGTACTGTAAGGCGACCTTGAGTGTCTAGAAAGGCGCCAATAAATTAAGCATTGAATGAATTATTATTAATTTTATTATAATGTCTCTAATCGCATTCAAAAAGTGAAACTGATATTACATGTATTAATTTATTAACATAATGTTTTAGCTTTATGAATAACTATAATGATATAATATAGAATATTATATAATCATGTAGTTATAATAACGAAAGTCTCTAAGTATCTCAAAAAGTTAGAATTGGAAACGGTTAGAAACGATTCATTGTTAAAACACCCGGAATCAGCTACTAAGTCAGTCTTGGTATTAATCAGTTTCTCCGTCTAGTTAGGTTTACGTAACTCTGTGTACAAGCACGAGGCGAAGGTACAAAAAAAAACTTATAAAGTAGAGTAAGTAAAGTATATGAACAAGAGGGATAACTGCACCACGGAGAGGATTGTGAAAAAAAAAAACATTAAAAACACGGGGGAGCTTCACTTTATTGGTGTTCGAATCCTTGTCCGATGGGTATCACGACTGTGTCCTTGGCTACGACCCCCGACACCACGATTTAAGGCTGCCCACTGCTCCGGGTGTGTATGTAACTTCACTGGACAGTTAAATGCAAAGTACAGATTTTTAATGATACAGATTTTCACTTTGACATATTGAAGAGTTAGGTTTCGCTGACGAAATGGGTATTTTAGACCTTTTATAATAGAATGACTTGGGTTAATGACTGACATCCTCATGTACCTAAGGGTCTTTGTCTCTCTAAAGTCAGGACCCCAGAGACCCAACTCTTAATATCCTGTCACGATCCCCCAGTTGAGCCCAATTTGGGTCAGTCCTTTACCTTTCTCCCGGTCTGTTTGGCCTGCCACCTGCTAATGAGCTAAATTTGGAAGGTCAATGGTTTGTTAATTGAATTGTTGCTCACCCTCTCCCCTGAGTGGTCCTATTATAAGACTTGCTCTTTGACTTCTTCATCCCTCGGCAAAATAAAATAAGAAAAATGTGTGCGACCCCTGAGCTGTGGGCATTTAACCTCTGTTGCTGATTGGTTGAACGTATATATATTTTTTCACACGTTTGTGTAGGGCATGTAGTTTGGAACTCTACGTTTGACCTTTTTTTAGTCATTCTATCTCTGTTCTCGACCTACTTTAGTTCCCTCTTCCACTCCATTTTGAGCTCAGCTCAAGCCCTGAGGTTTTCATCTCACCTTAATTCAGAGTTTAAGCTAATTTTCCTCCAAACGTACCAAGTGTCTTCTTTTCATCTGGACACCTTCAGTCGTTTTCTTAATGCTAGCAAATTAAAGTCTGTCTGTTTAAATATACATACACCTTTACCTATAGCAAAACTTGAGCAAGGTACTTGAGAAAGAAACTGATTTTGTTACGTTACTTAAGTGCTTTTTGGCTACTTGGTACTAGTATTGAGAAATCAAATCAAAAACTTTTACTCTCTACTTGACTACTTTTGTGATTGAGTATGGGAAAAATGTTCGAGTTCTTTTACAATTGGATACTTTACGACTTTTACTGAAGTCATCTTGTAACTGATGGCTTGTAGCTTTTAATTGAGTCATTTTTACAGCAAGGTATTGGTACTTTTACTCAAGTATGGTTTTTAAGTACTCCTTACACCTCTGGCAAAAATTGAGGACCATTGAAAACAATAAAAAAGAATTATGATATTTTAAAAAAGTCGCACGGTGCTCCGACTACGTAATGATGCGCTGCTACGTAATGATCACAAAAGTCGCTAAAATAATTACCTCGAATCACACCGGAAAATTGAGTAAAGTTTGTTTTTATTTCCGCCTAGTTCCACATTCATAAATCCGGATTCAATTCCATTGTGGTCTAGCCTTAATAAAATATTGCAATAAAATATATTGAACTGGGGCAAGGTGCAACAACACTGTTTATACCGCGGTAAGATTGCTAAACAAAGACGCTCTTTTGTTTAATACTTTTTATGGATTTGTAGCGGTTTACTAATGGCAGTAAATACTAATAGTAGTCAAATGTGGTACATTTTGCTTCTAAAAATAGTATTTATGAAGAGCATATTAACCTTAAAAAGTGTTTACTTTTGAGTTCAGGACGTCATTTGTCTGTAAAAGCTGCAAACACATTTAACGCACATGAACTTTGAATATCGTGAACATTTTTTCAACTTTTGGTACCGAGTTCAGATGCTGCCCACAAGCGCACAAATATTCACACTTACACACACACACACACACACACACTCAAACCAGCTGCCAAGATGTAATTAGCTTGTAACATCTAACATGTCTCACCTACTCACTCCTACTCATGCAAACAAGCCGCGCGACCCACTGCTCAGCAGATTTACAACACACAAAGATTAGCGGAGTGAAAACAGATGCCCACTCATGCTACGCACACGCACACACACACACACACACTCGCACTGCCGTTGTGTTGGGCTACACACGCCGCACAGATGCGTGACTTTACTACCCGTATTTGTCATTTCTCTCTTTTGACACTCTTATGTTATACTCTTTCCAGATTTTTTTTTTTGTGATTATTTTATTTTTATACCTCCGTCCGAAAAATTTAAACGTAAAATAAACGTTTTAACTTTTCCTCTATCGGCACATTTTTTACATTTTTATTTCTAGCTTTTCCGCTTCACACCATTCTCAGAATTATATATATTTTTTAATAAAATAATTTCTTACAGAATTGTAAAAGTTTTTTTTTTGTACCAAATTACATTCTGGTATCACACACATGCATCAGCCTTTGACATTATTTTACTGTTTATATGTTTATATGTATACGTTTTTAATTATGCATATTCTGCACTCTGTATTGTTACTACGATATCTAGTAGTTACAAATAAAGATATAGTAGTACTGTATCACTTTACTCTTTGTGTATCTTTACCTGTATGTTAGTAACTATGTATATTTTCATAGATGTTTATAAGCAATTGTGTAAATACATTTTTATAACGTTACAATGTATTACAGTATACGTATGTTGTTGTAACATGTATAGGTACGTTTATATTTTTAAAACATTTACATAAAGTACAAAAAATGTCTTATAGCCAATACGATTTTCCAGTAGTATTTTCGACGTTGTCAAGTATTTATTTTCGACGTTGACAAGTATTTATTTTCCTGTATCTTGTGTGCATCATGCAGTCGAAAGTTTGTAAAGGAGTCGGTCTTACCTGCAGCTCTGGTCCACTCGGGATGCTGTATCTTCCCAGTCTCTCACTGCTGCGCGCGTGTGTGTGTGTGTGTGTGTGTGTGGCAGGCAGTGTTTGACTTCAGCGCTAGTGGACACCTGGAGCTCACTCTGAAAGCTGGAGACGTGATCTTCCTCTTGAGGCGAGTCAACGCAGACTGGCTGGAGGTGAGAGGGATGGAGTGTGAGGAGGAAGACGGGTGGGAGAGAACAGAGGGAGGAGGATTTTGTGCGTGAGAGAGAGAGAGAGAGGGAGAGAGAGCGAGTAGGGGTGAGTAAAAAAAAACCAACAAAAATGCTCCTGGCACGAGGA
This sequence comes from Paedocypris sp. Pulau Singkep, assembly GCA_017309775.1. Classification (NCBI taxonomy): domain Eukaryota; kingdom Metazoa; phylum Chordata; class Actinopteri; order Cypriniformes; genus Paedocypris; species Paedocypris sp. Pulau Singkep. The sequence continues at coordinate 6,468,380 of MU204413.1, forward strand.
TGAAGAAAGATTTTCGGTGCGTATTTTAATGTTTCTGGTGTTGCTTAGATTGCAGTTACTGGATTGATAAAACGAGACGGAGAAAAGTGTCTCAGTGGGTCCTTATTGTATAGATAATAAAAATAGATTTAATGTATTACTTCGCAATTCAAGTATTCGTTTCTACCGGTGGTGTTTTGTATTGTAATTTACAAACTTACATTAAAAATTAACTTTTTTGGAAAAAAAAAACATTTTCTGGACTGTATCGACAATGATAATCATCAATAATAAAAGCACTAATAAAATATTGAAAAATTGTATAATGTCAATAATGTATATCGTATGTATTTATTAAATAAATACTGTACATTTTTTATTTACTCTTTAAGTGTACTTTTTAGATGGATGGTAGTTAGTTAGACAGATGGATGGATGGATGGATGGATGGATAGATAGATAGATAGAAAGTTAGATAGATAGATAGATAGATAGATAGATAGATAGATAGATAGATAGATAGATAGATAGATAGATAGATAGATAGATAGATAGATAGATAGATAGATAGATAGATAGAAAGAAACAAAGAATGAAGATCTATCCATTTTCTGGACAATATGGACAGCCAGTGATATAAACAATAATAATAGCACTAATAATAAATAACTCATCTTGAAAATTGTATAAGGTCAATAATGCATATTATATGGATTGAATAAATACATACTGTAAATGTATTTAATACATCTACTTTCATTGTACTTCTAGCTATTATTATTATTATTTACCGTGTCCATTTTTCCAGGGCAGTGTAGGAGACAGAACGGGAATATTTCCTGAATCCTTTGTGAAGATCATCAAAGCTCTTCCTCAGAGTGAGTCTGATGAAGAAGGCAAGAGAGCGGGTACCTACAGCTGCCTGCGCTGCTACCTGCTGCAGCCAGAGGGCATCACCACCAGGTCAGAGCCGTCATTACCCTGTTATTATCAGTATTAATGACCTCATGATATGAAGCCCTGGTGACACTGACTACAGGTCCCATGATGCAGTGCTCCAGATGCCTTGTCTTATTGTAAATGATGATTGTATAATTTGTAACAGTTACTTAAAGGCATATTTTTATAGTATTTTTGCTGCATGTTCACAGTAATAACCAAATTTTTTTTTATAACTGTATACATGTGTTTTCATGGAGGTCAAAATATTTAATGTTATCTAAAGTAGATTTTTTTTATTTTTTTTTTTGGAAAAAAATGTCCCAATCCTTTTAATCCAAATCTAAGGTCAAGTTTGTTTTTATTTATTTTTTTATTAATTGATTGATCGATTGATCCATTCATTCATTTGTTGATTGATTGATTGAACTAAGTATGTACATATGTATGTATTTATGCGTGTAATTATTTATGTAGTGCTATTGTTTATTTTATTTTATTTAGATTTTGTTATACAGTGGTACCCCGACCAATCAAAATTATCTCGTGCCGATAGCCGTTTCGTTTGGTGAAAAATTAGTTTTTTGTTCGTTCATTTTTTTTTAGATTTTTTTTGGACTCTCTCATCTCCCTGCATGATAGCGGTAAGAAAATGCCGCGCTCCTTTTATTATTGTGAAAATATTTCGAAAATCGGGATGAAATTTTGCGTTTGCGCATTTCGATACTCGGAATTTTCATTATCTAGGGGTACCACTGTTATTTAGTTAAAAAAAAAACCATTTGGATTTAGTTTTATTAATTGTAGTTTCTGTGCTTTGAGCTTCCTTAGATTAGACGTTCTAGAAACCTCTCTGCACTTTCACCGTTGCAGGGACGTTTGTGTGGAGGAAGATCTCTCGGTTCAGCCGTCGTACCAGGATCTGCTCACACGAATGAGGTGAAACGTTTATTCGGAAGACATTTATCGCTGCGTTTTACTGTAATATTTCAGGACCGCGTTGAGCAAGATTAGTGTATAATCCAATCCTAGTTTGCATATGATGTATTATGCATTGCTTATTCGAATCCAGGTGGAATTGATTTGCACAAGCAATATCAGATTATCGACACCTGTGGCGCTAATCCCGTGGGGGTCGTGACCTCTAGCCTGTCTGTGTGTTTCAGAGACGTCTTTCACGTGGACGACGTGGCGTTAAACTATCGTGACTTTGAAGGCGATCTGATTCGGATAATGGACGATGAGGACGTGGCTCTTATGCTTCGTGAGAGTGATCACACAAGGTCAAAGGTCGAAAGGCCACTCAATCAGTTTCCTTGGGAACTGCTGGTCACTCATGCCGGCGATCTGTCCGTCTACGACACAGAGCATTGATGTGGAGGTTTTATAACACTTTTTAGAATTTTTTAAAAAACACACAAAAACTTAAAAAAAACCCCACAATACTAGAATGCCTTTTTTTCCCCGCTGGTTTACGCTGGAATTGGCAAGGTGATTCTGTTTGGTGCAAAGGAATGAAGACTATAATGTTAAAATATTAATAAAATACATACTGGATAAAAAAAGAACATACATAAATACAATATATCAAAATATATTGCAAACTGCAGATATTAATGTGTTAATATATTTGCACATGTTATGGAAAGGGACGGTACAGTTGCAGGGTTTGTTCTAGATTTAATTGTAATGTTTAATTTAAACACTCACACGCACACACACACACACACACATACGCAAATTATTCTGTGTTTAATTGCCTCGGCTGGATATGTTTTCCTGCAGTGTTTTGTTGCTGTTGCTTTTGAGGCTTGTGATAGGATAAACTTGCTCATATATATGTAAATTATCTTTGGGGAGATAAACAAGATTTATATTGATAGTGCGCCCACGTTTACATCCCTGACATGCCAATGTGCCATTCACATTTCACTTTTACCACAAGAACAAAAGGAGATTGGGTATCTCATATAAAATAATATAATTCATATCATATATTTATACTGTAGTACCTACACACACACACACACACACACACACACACACACACACACACACACACACACACACGCATATATACAGTATAATGATTCTAAACTCATACATATTTGGACTTGTTTCCAAAAATGGTCCATTTCTTTCAGCGCAATACAAAAACACTGATTTGAACCCATGATAACATGCAAATGATATGGATTAAAAATATTAATTATGTTTCTAATGAAATGGTTACAATGTATTTCAGTTGCGGTGCCTCGGTTTACAAACACTATTTGTAAAATTAGAGAAATTAGTAGAAAATTACTACTGTTTGTATATTGATGGAAATTAGAAAATTTGATTAATATTGGTGATTATTAGAAAGAATTATGTAGATAAATATTCGTTGATGAATATTAGAACAATTTCGTATGTATATTGTGAAGGTTGCGGGTTAAAATCCCTGATTTCATCCCAGTTTAATTCCCAAGGAAAGAAACAAATATAATAATAATAATAATAATAATAATAATAACAACTTACAAATAAACTAGAATTACATTAGCATTTTGATGTGTGTAACAAAACCATTTTACAACAGAAGTCGCACAGTGGCAAAATACAAAACCAATACTCTTGTTTTTTGCGGCACTACTCATCACCATGTTAATAAACACAATGTTTAGCTCATTATTATTCATTATCATTACTGTACTCCACGACAGACTGGAAAATACAGATGGAGCTAATCTGCCCCGGCACATCACCAAAGCCCTGTTCTCTGTGTGTGTGTGTGTGTGTGTGTGTGTGTGTGTGTGTTTGTGTGTGTGTGTGTGTTTTAATAACTCACAAATGCGTGTGTGTGTGTGTGTGTGTGTGTGTGTGTGTGTGTGTGTATGTGTGCGCAAATCGTTTTTGGTTTATTCAGCTCTGAAATATTTATGGACATTTACTATATATACATGAAACTACAGCATGTTAAATATGAATAATTAAAATAACATTTAAAAAAGATATATTTTGTGAGTTGATTTTGGCTGCCATGATGATTTATTGATAATAAGTGCTCCCAAATAAATTCTTGACATTCATTCTGACCAGCATGTTGATTTTAATTATATAATGAAATAGTAATGTAAATACTTGCATAAGGCACTTTGAAATCACAAAACACACACACACACACACACACACACACACACACACACACACACACACACACACGTTTAAATTACAGTGAGGTTCAATGTGTCCTTAAGTGCATTTTAAATCACATTATAATCAAATGGTAATTTGTCCTTGAAATGTTGCTTGATATAATGTCTGAATACATATACAATTTTAAGCATTAATTAATTTATTAAACGATATATTTTTTTTTGCTTGTAAAATAGTTGTAATGAGTGATTAACCATAAATGCGAAAATCGGATCGAAAATCATTTCTAGCCACCACCTTGTCTTACAATTAATGACCACCAGAGGGCAACGTAGTATTGCATTTGTAATATACAACACTAGTAAGTTTGAGTGAACGTTACCGAGACATAGCGGTTCATGTTAGGATTGTTTTCTGAAATGGAAAATACGTTATTGTTAAAAATATGGTTTCTGTTGTTTAGTATTGTGTTTTATAACAACGATTCAACGTCTATTAGCCTTGATTAATGTGCACAATCTTGTTTGGAATTTTTAAACTCATTAAAATATACCGCAATTCTATTTTATAGTAATTAATAAAGAATAAGTGATTTTATGGTCCTCACAATATTCTTCATCTCCATCTTCGTCTCATTCACTTTCTGACCCGTTTTAATTCGACCCTCGTAACTTCCTCTTTAACCCTGTCAGCACCATCGCTTCTTCTCTAATGCGTTTCATTCTCTGTTCGTTCCTGTCACGTGCTCGTGCTCCAGTTCATGTGGGTTTCTGTTTTGATCTTGTTCCTCAGATGTTTGATCCTCATCAAGTTTACAGAAGCATCTCTCTCTCTCTCTCTCTCTCTCTCTCTCTCTCTCTCTCTCTCTCTCTCTCTCTCTGTATATCTCTTTCTCTCTCTCTATTTGTCTGTCTCTGTCTCTCGCTCTCTATCTCTCTTTGTCTATCTCTCTCTCTCTCTTTCTATCTCTTTCTCTCTATTTGTCTGTCTCTCTCTCACTCTTTCTTTCTCACTCGCTCTCTCTTTGTCTCTTTCTGTCTCTCTCTCTTTCTCTCTCTCTCTCTTTGTCTCTCTTTCTATCTGTCTATCTTTTTCTCTCTTTGTGTATCTCTCTCTGTCTCTCTTTCCCTCTCTTGCTCTATCATCACTTTTACCCCTCACTCCTCACTCCCTTTAACATCCTCTCTCTCTCTCACTCTCTCTCCTTTGCTCTCTCTCTCTCTCTCTCAACTTGAACTTGAACTCTCCCTTTCTTTCTTTCTTTCGTTCTTTCTTTCTTTTTTTCTTCCTTTCTTTCTTTCTTTCTTTCTTTCTTTAGCTCTCTGTCTTTCTTTCTCTCTCACTTTGTTTAATCTTTGAATCGCTCCCTCTCTCCCGCTATTATACGTATATTATCTAGGTCCCTAAAGAGCACAATTTTAATATGGTTCGCCATATTGACAATCTCACTCACTTTACTGTACTTTATTATCATACCTTCAACCTCTGTCTTTTCTCGAAATTCAGTTTTGATTACAACTGACTGACTGTCAGTAATTTAAATTTACCCTCACGTCCCAAATCTCTCGTCTGACCTTTAGGAACTGGAATGGCACAGACCGACTATTCCCTGAATTCCAGCGAGTGGTCAGGGAGACGTCGTGTGGAGAGTAAACTAGTCTTAGCTAGTCTTCATAACCTTCACCCTCACTTTGATTCCTTTTGTCATTGAGGCAAGAAACCGGTGGTGTAAATACTTGAGTAAATGGACTTCAATACTTTACTGAAGTGTTTTTGGCTACTTTGTACTTGCATCAAAAATATAAGCAACGTTAACACACTGCTTGACTATATTTGTGATCTTGATAATCTTAAACACCCACAAACAATGGACAAAATGCAACAATGTTCTATTTTTACATTTTCAGGCAGTGGCTTTGAGGCAGTACTTTACTTTACTTACTTTACTTTACTGTCCTTTAGCAGACGCTTTTATCCAAAGCGACTTACATTTCATTACTATTTTTACAAACAGTAGTAACTGTGACAACTTGAACTCGGCTAGTCAACATCTTTTTCTACCGCGGTTAAATTCTTTTGCGGTTGAAGTGAGCCATCTGCAGGATGCTGAAGGTACTGGATGCTATTTATCAGCTAGTTGCGCTTTGTTGCACGTTTTAGTTTGACTGGGAACGACTTTTTGTTCTTTTTCTCTATTTTGTTCTGCCATTTTGAAGCCTTGAGGTGTTCAATTTCATTTCTATATTTGGAAATAAAACATCATAAATAAACATTTTCCACATTTCTTGGTTTTTGAGCATCAGTACGAGCGAAATACTCAAGTTCTTTTAAAATTGATTACTTTTACTCAAGTCTTCTTGGAATTAGAGACTTGTAATGGAGTAGATGTTTACAGTAAGGTGTCCGTACTTTGACTCAAGTATGTTTTTCAGCTACTCTTCACTCCTAACCGGGCCCTCCTGCCGTCTTTAGCTAAATTTAAGGCTAGACGTGCGGTCCAGCAGTGCCGGAACTAAAGTTAGAGAGCGTGCAGTATTCATGAGCGCTGGCTTTCCGTCACGCTGATGGACTACAGCTCTTTATATAGCCGCGGAGAAACTTCTGAGACTTCTGACATCTGAGTTACGATTATTTATCACGGAAACGGGTTCAGAGACACGAGACGACTCCGTGATCCCTGGTTTTTTGAGGATCTGGCATCCGAAGCTTCCATTAGGGACTAATAATGAGAGAATAACGTGTGATTGCGTAAAGTGCTTTTAGAACAATACTGTTTGGTTGCTAGGCAGTTTTCCACGTTCGACTGAGCGAAGCAACTTTCAGATTCCCGAAATGGTCCGGATTGTTACACAACGGAAAGTTCGGTTCCTCTATATTTGAGCAAATGTGTCCTGCGTGAGGTTTACTGTGGGGAAAAAAACTGAGATAATTTAATAAAGTGAAATTAGGAAAAGACACCATCAGATGCATTACTGCAAGCTTTCCAAGAAGATAATAGCAGTAACGCTACTCAGAAGAGAGAAATCAGAGGCTTATGTCAGGCCAGAGATTTATATCTATTAAAACGAGGAGAGAGAGAGAGAGGGAGAGAGAGAGAGAGAGAGAGAGAGAGAGAGAGAGAGAGAGAGAGAGAGAGAGAGAGAGAGAGAGAGAGAGAAAATGTTTAGATGGATGGATGGATGGATGGATGGATGGATAGATGGATAGATGGATAGATAAAGAAAGAAAAAAGAACAATTCAAGGAAGAAAGAAGGAACGAGCGAAAAAAGAAGAAGAAACAAGGAAGAAAGATATACAGATAGATGGATGGATGGATGGATGGATGGATGGATAGATAGAAAGAGAGAATACAGAGAAAAGAATAAATGAAGAGGGAGAAAGAAAGGAAAAAAAAGAAAGAACTAGAAAAATTAGAGAAGAAACTAGAGTAAAATAAATGAAGAGATGGAAATTTGCTACAATACTATACACAGCATTATACTATACACTACATCGTACTATACTATATGCTACAATATAATATAGATACAGCACAATGTTACACTATTTACTACATACTATACTATACTGTATACTCCACTACACTATACACTAAATTGTACTTTACTACATACACCGCTACACTATACTATATACTACACTCTGCTATACACAGCACTTTACTACATAATATCATATACTACACTTTACTATACTATTACTGCTCATTAGTATTATGACATTTCTATGTTAAAATGGACAATTTTGAAAAGGATCTTATTATCATTCTAATGTTGAGAATTGACTACAGAAAAGTAGTTACGAAAAGCATATACAATTATACAATTTTTTAATCACAAAACAATATGTGCAATAACAGAGGAATGAGCGTTTCCCACGTGTACAGGGGAATTCAGATCCACACACCGAGACAATACTGGAATGTGAGGAACGCAGCTCGCACTTCCTGTGTTTTGGTGTTGTCGGCTAGGTGCCGTTTCCTGTCCGAGAAGCGGGAAGCACTGGACCCAGACACAAGCTACCTGTGTACACACACACACACACACACACACACACTCGGCTTTATGATGTGTTGCACCATTGTTTCCGTCACATGCTCTGCCGTCATCTCTGTTTGTCTTGTTGTTGGGTTACGTGCTGTGTTTTCTCCAAACATCTCTTCACACATCCTCTCTGCTCACCCAGCAAAGGACTTGAGTAAACATTTTTTGAGTTTTTGTAAATGTTGCGAATATTGTACTTTTTTTTTTACTAGTATATTAAAAAATATAAGCAACTTTTAAATTCACGCAGTCGCAATAAATTCACACAATCAATAATAATAGAAGTACAAAAATTATGCTCAGTGTATCAATGTCTAAAACCTTTTTTTCAGTTTCTTTACGCGTCCGTCGTACTTTTTTTTTTTTTTTTTTTTAAAGAATCAATTGTATTATACATTGTTTTGTAAATTTACAAAATGTACAAAAAAAAGTACACTAAAGTAAAGTTTACTCAAGTACTTTACACCTCTGCGCAGGACAAACCTGCTCATGCTGGAGGGCATTGTAAATAAATACGCTTTCAGGAGCTTTGCAAGTTCCTGTTTTTCTGTAGATGTTGTTAACGTGTGTGTGTGTGTGTGTATCAGACGAGAGTGTTGAACAGTGGCATCTGTGCTCTTGCGCAACTCACCTCCAGCAGCAAGCACAGTTTGTTAAAAATAGAACAAGTTCAAATTCATTTATTTTTAAAGTACTTTCAGAGTCATAATCTAAGGCATCATTAATAGACCTAAACACACACACTCTCTCTCTCTCTCTCTCTCTCTCTCTCTCTCACACACACACACACACACAGTTGAAGACAAAAATACTAGCTTTTAAACTATAGTAAGTGCCACCGATTGAATCTGGGCTTTGTGCAGGCCAGTCAAGGACACTACAGTATCTCTGGAGGTCTTTCTTCATCATAAGTGAGGTGACTTTTGGATTGGACAAACTATACAACCAAACCAAGATGTTGTCTTTTAGAATCTTCTTTGTAGTTTTTCATTTTCAAGGCTCATGAGAATCCCAGTAGCAAACACACTGAAACAGCCCCGCAGCAATACTCCACCACCACCATGTTTCACTGTTTCAACTGTGTTTTTGCAGTTTAAGCCTCTTTCTTTTCCAAATATAATGGTCAAAAATGTCCAAATGACCAAATGTTGTCGTTAGCAAACGTCATTCTAGCTTGTTGGTATCTTTCTGAGGAATTGAGTCTTTCTTGGTTAGCAATTTTGCAATTCATTTCTGTGCAAGATGTGAATCAGTGTAAAGTGGTGTAAAGTACTTAAGTAAATAACTTTTTTTTTTAATTATTTTGTACTTGTACTGAGTATCTAATCTAACCTTTAACTAATCTAAATAACTTGACTACATTTTTGATTGAGTATCCGTGGTCTTTACTCCACTATTAAAACGGACACTTATAATCTAAGGCATCACAGACATTAGTGATTGGATGACAAGTAATTTTCTCATGCTGAACTCAGATAAAACCGAATTATTACTTGTTGACTCAAACTTAAAGTCTGATGCACCCGAATACAGTATGAATCTTAACGGGCTTGAAATCTCATCCTCACCTAAAGTGAAAAGCTTAGGTGTCATTTTAGACAGCAAACTCTCTTTTGAAAGTCACGTGC
>MU204413.1:6478207-6513972 GCA_017309775.1 Paedocypris sp. Pulau Singkep
TATGTGCTTGCTCGCTGGTCTTTGTCTTTGTCTTTGTCTTGTCATAACCGCAGCCACTTAGTTAACACCAACAATCCAGACGACAAATTGAATAAAAAGCAACATTTCCCTTACATATTTATATGTGCGCTTTGAGACGGTTAAACTGTGAAAAGCGCCTTACAAATACTCATTATTATTATTATTATTATTATTATTACTTACAGTTACGATGCGTTTGTGCGCGACACGTCTGCATCTTTTTCTACCGTGGTTAATTTATTAGGCGAACATATCGCCACCTGCAGGATGCTGAAGGTTCTGGATGCTATTTATCAGCTAAATCACGTGAATGTGAATTAGCAGTTGTACTTTTTTGCACATTCGAGTTTGACTTTGAGTTTTTTGTTCTTTTTTTAGTCCATTTTGTTTTGCCAATTTGAAACATTGAGGTGTTAAATTTCATTTTTATATTGGGAAATAAAACCTCATAGTCATTTTTAGGCTTTTTTCAGCCTACATCCAGGACCAGGTCAAATACTCTTAAAATTGGACACTTTACGACTTTTGCCCAATTCTTCTTGGAATTAAAAACTTGTAATGGAGTCATTTTTACAGCAAGGTATTTGTACTTTTACTCAAGTATCATTTTCAGGTACACTGGTTTTAGGTCAAAATGGGCCAGAGCTGCGGTTACTAATGAGTTTAAAATTGAGGGTAGATCTTATTGTAGAAAGTTCATATAGGCTATTTTAAAGATATTTAAAAAGCATAAAATTAAAGTGTTTAAAAAGTTAAACGTGAGAGAATGTATTGTTTTGTCAGTATGGTGGGACCCCACTAAGACACTAAATGCAAGTGTGTGTGTGTGCGTGTGTTGCTTTTTATGCTTAATGAGCTGATCTGATATTACCTTCTCTCTGTCTGGCCAAACATTCGTCCGTCTGACGTGACATAACAGAGACTTTATTAGTCAGCCAGACTGGACTGAGTCACTGGTTTGTGAACATCAGAGCGACGATGTCTGGCATACGCAGACGTCCTGCAAACACGTCCAGCTTCCTGAGAGGTCACGGAGTGCGCGTCTGCATCAGCGCGAGGAATTCTCTCCGCACAACACGGTTAGGGTGAATCACGGGCGAAAGTTTGGCGCAAACAGGAAGTGGCGATGACAGCGCGGGATTGATCGCTGTTGTGTGAAGTGCTTCGTGCCATAGAATGAAAGAGAAACTCGAGAAAGACGGGGAGTGTGAGAGAAGGTCAGAGGTCAAGCATCCAATTAAGTCTCCCGGTGCTGACATCGTTGGAATAAGCGCTGTTAGCTGTCGTGCTAACCTGTTTCGCGCAGGCGTCTCTATGGCAACGCTCCTGTTGATAAAACTACTCAAGCGGTGAAGGCGACGGCTCTTTTTCTGTCAAATTCTTTTGAGATGTTATGTTTTTGTTTTGCTTTTTGTTCACATTGAGAAGGCTGTTGCTAGCGTCGGTGCTAAATCGCAAATTTCAATTCAGTCATAGATGTTGACCTTTTATTGTCTTTTTAATTTATTTTAATTATCTTTTTTTTTTTGTGGATTTATTATACATTCTACTACTACTACTACTACTTCTCTTTCGGCTTTTCCCTTATCAGGGGTCATTCAAAATGAGATTTTCTGCTTTCTGTTCACATAGAAGACATTTTGGGCAAAATTGCATTTTGTGATACAAAATGACATAAAATGACCCAAATTGACTCTTCATTACATTCAGTAAATCGGATATTCATTCACAATTTTTTTTTTTGTATTTTTAATCAAAATTTGAATAATTCGTTATATTTGGTTTAATTAATAAAGTTTAATAAACGGAAAACGGAATATTTGGAGATTTTCACACACACACACACACACACACACACACACACACACACACACACACACACACACACACACTCTCTCTTTCTATCTCTCTTTCTCTCTCTCTCTCTCTCTCTCTCTCTCTCTCAATGCAAACATACACCAAAGTTTTATTAGTGGACATTTTTAAAGACAAATATTAGAATGAGTTAAAATACACCATCAACCAAATATTTAAAAATAACCCTAACTTTTTTTTAATAACGTATAAATCAGCCCATTTTTGCACAACATGCATCTAAAAATCCCTTGACTTCAGTATTTGTGTGTCAGCAGAGAACACTGGAGCCAAATGATTTAGCATCAGCGAGACCTTCGTCCTCCACGGAGGGGTTTTGCTTTAAAAACAGCATTGGAGAAATTCTGAAACCATTGGAGACAGATAACGTTGACAGGTAGATAGAAAGCCCAAGTAAAATAGTAAAACAAAAATAAAGGGGATGTTTGTGTGTGCTTGCATGGGCCTTGTAACAACAGTAGTGATGTAAAGTACTTGAGTAAATGGGCTTTGTTACTTTACCAAAGTAAAGTATCAAAAATACAGGCAACTTTTACTCTCTACTTGACTACATTTGTGATTGAGTATCTGTACTCTTTACTACATTTGAAAGGACACTTACCATTTCACATACATTCAGCACAAGTAAAATACTCAAGTTCTTTTAAAATCAAATACTTTACGACTTTTACACACACACTTCTTGGAATTGATGACTTGTAATAGAGTAATTTTTACAGTAAGGTATCCGTACTTTACTCTTTACATCTCTGAAAACCTCCCTAAGTTTTCCAAAGGTCAGATGGTATCTTCAGTGCTGCTTAGAAAAAAAAGAATCACTGAATGAAAATAACAAATAACTTGAAACCTTCAGCATCCAGCAACCTTGGAGAATGCATTATTCTCTATTATTTATGACGGGATGTTCTTCCCTCATGTCTGTTGTGCGCGCCTGTCCCTTTAAGAGTGTGTCCTGACACCCAGCTGCTAAATCTGGCAGAGGTGTGTGTGGCCCTGCGTGATCTGGTAGCCATTATGACACATGAACATCAGGCCTTATACCAGCCGGACATTATCAGCCCGATCGGCCAAGACATACACAGCGCTCTGTATAACCAACACTTGCATGTATATAATAATAATATACGGCCTTTTTCCTGCCAAAACACACCTCGAGTGATCCAGCAGCTCTGAAATGAGGGACAGCGGTGTTATGTTTCTCAGCCAGATATTACTCTTGAAAAATATTTACTCTTTAGATATTTTTTTTCTATTTATTGTATTCCACAGAATGCATCTATTTAACGTGTGTGTTTATGTAGTAAGACAAGAATGGACGTATAAACAATATGGGCAACGTGACCGTCTTTTGTTATTAACCATCTTCTTTTTTCCTAATTTTTGAACACAGTTAAATTATTTTATCCCTGTTTGCCTTTTTAAAGACAATTTTCCCCCCACCTAATTTGCATAACGACTTTGCGTTGGTCTCGAACTAAGAAAAGCGCTATATAAATAAACTTGAACTTGAAATTGAAATTTAATTTACCGTAAAACCTCTAGTAGAGGGCCATCATGACGAAAGAGTTGAAAACTAGAACACCATAGCCTTCTATTAGAGGTTTTACGGTAATTCGATAATATTTAACTCTCCTCTTATGTTCGGGCCAAGTTGACCCATTTTCCAAGTTTAAAAATGTTTTAAAATTACTTTACAGTATTTGTCCACTTTGAAACGTCTCCAGCTTGGCTAATTTGGTGTAATTATCATGTAAAAAACATAATAATTCAGTTGACGTATTTGTAACACCACGCTACATGTTTAAAATACAAAGATACTTTTCGGGTAAAATTGACCTGTGTTAAAAGTTTAAAAATAAAATAAAACACTTAAAAGTATTTTTTCATTTCAACTTCTCCTGCTTGTCTTATATAGTGTAATCTACATATAAACAAAAATGGTTCCGTTGACATATTTGTAACGCACGCTACATGTTTTTGTTATAATGATAACGTTCGTGCCTTCAGACAAAAATGGAAGCTAAAAAGAGTCAGAAAGATCAAATACTATTTACTTTTTTGCAACAATAAGACATAATGCACCGTCTCAGACTCACACACTCTCTCACACACACACCCACACACACACACACACACACACGCACTGTTTTGGTTTCTGACACTTATTTGCATAAAAAAGGGCCTTGGGTCAAATTGGCCCGCGAACATTATTGATGTTCCTCTGAAACGAACATAATAGGAGGGTTAACACTGGTTTGACTTTCATCAGAAGTGCTTTATCTTCACATTTTTGTGACAGTCTATGAATTAGAAAAAACGGTTAAGAAAAAAAGCAGAAGTGGCCAGAAAACCGCTAAATCAGCCTCTATGATCAATTTCATCAGAAAAACAGTTTCCGGCTCTCAGAAAAACCAATCTGACTGATCTCCATTTACTTAGAAAACCAGAAAAAAACAGAAACTGCCTGAAAACCACTAAACCACCCACTATGATCGGTTTCATCAGAACAACAGTTTCCGGCTCCCGCAGGAAGTGATCTGACTGATCTGGAATCAGTACAAAAAAATCACAATAAGTGTGTCATCCTCTCACACCCTTTCCAGGTTGAAAGGTCACGTGTGTGTACTCATAATACATGTGTAGCTCATGGGGACGTTTTCTTGCTTCATTTAGTACGTCCCATGCATTTTTGACAAAAACGGGCGTGGCCGCTTAATCAGGGTGAAAAATCGTTTGTAGGACCTGTTGCGTCCTGATTAACTGGTCTGGACTGTCTTAAATTGTAATGGATATAGTAATGAGTAAATTTCTTATACTGTATAGGATGAAAAAAAAAAAAAAAGCAAGGATGACCGGGGCGAGGGAGATTGTGCCAGATGGAGTCCAAGTGTGAGTGAGTTCAGACAGGGTGTGCCAGGGTTCAGCCGGAGCGCTCGCATCACACCAACACACCAAACACACACACACACACACACACACCTACAGCCTGAGACACTAGTCATCACCTTAGTTTCAACTTTGTTCCCCGGGTTACGTGAGCTGACCTTCAAACGACCTTTCAAGTGGGATTTGATTCAGGACTTTGTATTTTTTGAAAGATTGCACTTTTTGCATAGACAGTATGTGCAAAACTGCAAGCTTTCAAATCCTGACAAATCCCACTTGAAAAGTCTTTTTTTTAATGTTTACGCTAATTTACATTTTACACTTCAATTTCTAATATTACTAGCTCCAGTAATTTAATCACGATTAATCGCGATTAATTTGGTTGACGAAGTGCAAATAATTTGTTTTAAAAAATGAATCATTTGACAGACCTTTAATACGTATATATATATATATATATATATATATATATATATATATATATATATATATATATATATATATATATATATATATATATATATGATTCAAGGTCATTTTGGAACTTCTCTAGTCCCATGCAGTGGTGTAAAGTACTTGAGTAAACAGACTTTATAACTTGACTATTTTTTGGATTCTACTAAATCTCTAGTAGATTTACAATTCTACTACTTAACTACATTTGTGATTGATTATTTGTACTCTTTAGAAGGTACTGGATGATATTTTTGTTCTTTTATTAATATATTTTGTTCAGCCATTTCGAAACATTGATGTTAAATTAAATTTCTATATTAGGAAATAAAACCTCATGAATAAAGAGTTTCTTGTTCTTCGCATGTCAGTGTTTTTTTACCTTAAAATTGGATACTTGTTAGACTTTTACTCAAGTCTTCATGGAATCGGTGACTTGTAATGGAGTAATTTCTACAATAAGGTGCACATACTATCCCTCAAGTGTGATGTTCAGATACTCTTTTTCTTTAAAGATACTTTTTACACCTCTGGTCCCATATCAACCTCTGTGCAACTATTTACTGGGTCCATATTTTAAAGACAGGGAGCACTTACCTCCCACCTCGAGGTCACGGAGAACTTGTGAATAAATTTACCACTTCAAAATCCCTTACACAGCTTCACTCCCCAAACGTCATCTTTCTTCGCCTCGTCTGCTCTCTATCAAACTCTCCTACGTGTGTGTTCATCTCCTCGTGGCCTGACGTATCGTATCAGTTACACCACAGATCTTCTTCTGGTCCAGGACGGGTCAATCGCTGCTACTATGGCAACCGTGAGTAACCAGTACGACCCGTCACCTTCACAAACACAAATCAGCGGTGAAACGTGAGCCACAAGTTCTTCAGGTTCAGCCGTGCAGCTTTTCTGAGGTTTAAAATCACTCTGCTCTTATTATTTTTATGACATGATTGATTTACATTCCATAACTCTTTTTAGTTGTCCAGATTATGTACCGCTCTTTTGATTTTTTTATTTTTGAACAATTCAAATTTTTGTTTGTTTTATTTTGTTTGTAACTTTGTGTGTTTGTGTGTTTCAACTTAAATTTAATATATTTCTGCAAATGAATGTAATTCTTGTCACTAACTTTTTGTCAGTTTCACTTTGTCTTCTCTCGCAGAACTGAAAAATTCTCCTTTGTGGAATTATTTCCAACAAATATCAGACTTTTAGTAAAGAATTCAGAGCGTCGTCCTATCTCACAAACATTTTTGATTTGAAATTTTACTCTTAATGTCGTTTCTCACAAATTCACCTTAACATTTTGTCAAATTTTCTACATATATCGCAATTATTGTTGGAAATTCTCAGCTTCACATCATTTCACAATTAAACCCTATTTAGCACTTTGTAGAATTATTTTCTAAAAAATATTGATTTTTCTCCTTATCTCTCACAAATTCATCTTGTTTAACACTTTTTGAAATTATTTTCAATAAATATCAGACTTTTAGAAAAGAATTCACAGCTTTGCGTCATCTTATTTTCACAACTTCAACACTTAACACTTCACAAAAACTAAAATTATTGACAACAAATATCAAATTTTTTGTTAGGAATTCTCAGATTTGCATCATCTTCTCTCACAAATTTACTTTGTTTAACGCTTTAAAGATTTATTTTCTACAAATATACGATTTTTAGTTAGCAAATTTCAGATTCGCGTCATCTTCCCTCAAAAATGTAAATTGTTTAAAACTTAAACAATTTTCTTTAAAACCTAGGTAATTTTCTACAAATATCGGAATAATTATCTCTCTCATACACTTTAATTATTTATGGCAAGGTATTATATAAGTGCTTTTTTGTACATATTGTAAAAAAGGCTTCAAAAGAGCTTTCGCAATGTAAAAACAAAACAAAAAAAAAAACCCCAAATGAAACAAAAGCAGCTTTGGACACTTTGTATTTATAAAACTAAAACAGCATCATAACATTAACAATCTCTGTCATCAAATCAATGTCTTTGCCATGGAAGGAGACAAATTGCATCTACCTTTTATAAATAAGTTACAAAATAAAAAAAGCCAGAAAAGAAAAGCATAATTTACAAACACTTTTTACACGTTTAGAACATTCCGGAAGCCGCTCAGACTGAAGCAACAGGATTTCAATTTAAAGAGTTTCATCTGATTATTATAATAATTATTAATCTCTGCAAGTAAAAAAAACAGACGTTAATGACGCATTGAAGTATCTACAAAGATGCAATAAAGTGCAATGGACTGTCTGATGCCTCCAGTGTCTGATCTTCCAGTGTTTAGCACTTGTTAAACATTGCGGATGAGACTAAGATGCTCTCCTACATACAAGTTACGTGTTAGCATTTAGCGTAGCGGCGTCTGACGGATCGTTTGACCATCACTGAAGTCCACAATGTCCATGGCACTGGTAAACAGACCAATGATTCCACATGGTTCTGGTTGGTAAGTGCACGAGTCTCATATTATATAAAACGCAGGAAAAAATGCTTATTTTTGACAGTCATGCTTCATATATTCAGTAGTTCAGCTCTTTCACTTCCAAAAAAAAAAAACAGTTCTAGGATTTTTTCCAGCTGTGGTTTGAACACAGAATAATTCCAACTCATCTTCACGACGTCTTCATCATTCAATAGGTTGGAAACTACATTCTCCAGGCATAGTTTCCTCCAGTTTAGTCCAGGAAAAAACGAACGAGACTGTACAACAAGTCTCTCCGTTCCACGGGCTTTGTTTGCATCCATGTGGAATTCCTTTCAAGTCTGTATTTATAGGATATCCTATGGGTGCGACCAGCCCACGTAGAGACCCACAAAATCGACCCACAACGACTGCAATGGCTGATGGGAATTGTAGTAAATGGTAGCTTATTTGGCAAACATTTCCAGTTATTATGAAAAGATTCCCAGTGTTCCTGCTAAATCCACCGTTTAATCCCAGATTCCCAGTTTTCTTCATGACATTACCCTGTTATGGGAAGGAGATTAAAAATAGATTAGTAATCTACACATTTTCCACATTAATTCCTCTTAATTTCTGCAGCACAAATAAAAGGGGGATAAAAAAAATAGATTAGTACGTATTCCTCAATAATTTGGTGTTAATTTCTACGGCACAAAAAAGCAGATAAAAAAGTAGATTAGTAATTAATACATATTCCCCAACAATTCGGTTTTAATTTCTACGGCAAAAAAAAAGAAGATGGAAAAAATTGATTAATAATCTAAGTTTGTTCCACAACAATTTGGTTTTAATTTCTACAGCAAAAAAAAATAAGGTTAAAAAAGAAGATAAAAAAAAAGATTATTAAACGATACATATTTAATGGTAATTTGGTTTTAATTTCTATGACACAAAAAAGCAGATAATAAACTAATAATTAGTAATTAATATATATTCCTCAACAACTCAGTTCCAAATTCTATGGCACAAAAAAAAAGCTGATGAAAAAAATGGACTGGTAATCTATATTTGTTCCACAACAATTTGATTTTTATTTCTACAGCGCATTTATTTATTTATTTATTTATTTATTTATTTTTAAGCAGATTTACAAAATGGATTAGTACTCTATACGTATTTCATAACAATTCGATTTTCATTTCTCTGGCACAAAAAAGCCACACAAAAATACATTAGTAATCAATAATCATTCTATAATAATCAAGATAATATAATATATAATAAAGATATATAACAATCTATAATTATTCCAGTTTTAATTTCAATGGCACAAAGAAGCAGATCTTTGTCGTAGGGAACTTTTACTTTGTAAAATTTGAATTCTGTCACACTTTGACCATTGTGATGTGTTGTGAGGTGTAATTACAGTATCATGGCTCTCATGGAGGCCTTGCTGATCCTCTTCCGATGTTTCCGCCGGCGTTTGCGCGGGGGCTGGAGAGGACGCGGGGTCTTCGGAGCCGATGGCGTGGTGGGCGGGGCTTTCGTCACTGGGGAAAAGAAGCACAATGCGTGTGAGGAACGTCCACGAATCCCTTTGTTCAGTTTATGTGTGAAGCAACGAATCAGGAAGCGAACGAATCTGAATCCACTGACCTGTTCTTGGTGAGCTTGCTGCTTCTGTGGCGTGATGATGATGACGATGATGATGATGATGAGGATGATGAGTGTCGTGATGTTTCCCGCCATTTTGAACACTCATTTCCGTATGATGGTGCAGGGATTCCGATTG
This sequence comes from Paedocypris sp. Pulau Singkep, assembly GCA_017309775.1. Lineage (NCBI taxonomy): Eukaryota > Metazoa > Chordata > Actinopteri > Cypriniformes > Paedocypris > Paedocypris sp. Pulau Singkep. The sequence goes on from MU204413.1 coordinate 6,487,664, forward strand.
GCTGGCTGATCGGCTTTCAGCTTCTGATTGGCCACTGGATTGACCAATCACTTCAACCTGGCTGTAGGTGTGAGTAAGCCCGCCCACTTTTCTGCCCTGTGTGATTCTGAAGCTTTGTGAGTTCTCCATAGGTGTCGTCTTCTCGTGCTGATGTTGGTCAAAGTGCTGGGCCATTGTGGTTTTTCGATATTTGGAGTTGGTGAGATGTTCCTCAACGTCCCTTGGCCGTGCGTCACTCATCATGTGTGTGTGTCCTAACGTGGTTTTAGATGTTGGCACCGCTGCTCTGTTCAACACCGGCATGTGAGTGAAGGAACGCTGGTCTGGGCTTTGGCGCTGACCTTGAGTGACCTTGGATGGCACTTCCTGGCTCTCTCGCTCTTCCAGGTGAAGCCTTTGGTGGTGCTTGGACTCGTCGTGGCGATGCAGATCCTCTTTCCTCTGGCTCTTCTGAGACGTGTCTTTGGTGTGAGCCCGGGGTGGAGAGAAGGCCGTTGGCGGGATTCGCGGAGTGGCTGGCGCAGCGCGGGATTGGCAGCTGCAGGTCACATGGTCGTCTACGGGAATGATGACCTTCTCATAGACAGGCTGTCGGTTGACAAATTGGATTTTCGTCATCTGATGGAATCGGAAAGAGCAAAAGCGGGTCAATAGTCTTATGTAAGTTAGATGTAAGATGAGTAGTTGAGGTCTGAGTAAGTGTTGATTAATAATGGTGTGGTTCTATACGGGTTGCTTAAATGCAATGAGTAAGAAATGCAGAATGTCTAAAATTTGCAAGTTTTCAAACTCGGGTTAACTGAGTAGCCATCCACTCATCTGTCCATCCACCCACTCATCCATCCATCCATTCATCTGTCCATCCACCCACTCCACCGTCCATCTTTCCTTTCGTCCATCTACCCCACTCAACCATTCATCTACCTTTCCATTCATCCATCCATCTTCTCCATCCAGCCACTTTGTCGTTCTACGCTTATTTAAGGGTCATTTTTATGTTTTTGTCTTTCTATACTCACTTAGGGTCATTGTTAAGTCTTTAAACTATTTTTGTCTTTCTATACTCACTTAGGGTAATTTTTAAGTCTTTAAACATTTTTCTTTGTCTTCCCATACTTACTTAGGGTCATTTTTAATTTTTTAAACATTTTTGTCTTTTTTTTACTCAGGGTCATTTTTACGTCTTATACACTTGTTTTGTCTTTCTATACTTAGGGTCATTTTTAAGTTTTATATATTATTTGTCCTTATATACTGACTTGGGATCAATTAGAAGTCTTCTTGTCTTTCTACACTTCTAAACTAGGGTCATATTTAAGTCTTTAAATGTTTTTGTCTTTCTATACTGACTTAGGTTCATTTTTAAGTCTTTAAACATTTGCCTTGTCTTTCTGCACTCAATTTGGGTCTTTTACTATTTTCTTGGTCTTCCCATACTTACTTAAGTTAAAAGTTTTAAGTTTTAATAAACTCAACATAAGTTAACACACAAAACGTTAATCACAAGCAGTGAGGTATCTAGTGAACAAGCGTTCACACACGTACCTGTAAATGTCGTGTTTCCACCACGACTGGCGTGCAGTGTTGCACACGCGTGTTACAGCAGCCGGAGCAGCGCTGAACTTCCACGCACGGAGGCCACAACAGGAAGTTGGCGTTCCGCTTGTCTAACATGGCACGAGTCACTTCCATAACTTCGGTCCTCACCTTGCACATGGCCTGCTGGGCCACCTGAACGCCTGAGAAAAAACACGGGCGGATTGACTTACGACACAATTCAGCCCAGAATCTAGAAATATACACGGTAAAACCGATGTAAAGTTGGATAAAATGGCGTTTTGAATTCCGTGGGTGTGTGTGGGCGATCTAAGGGCGTGTGACTAGACTGGACGTGGGCCGAGACGCACACACACACACACACACACACACACACGGCAAAGTCACAACACCATTGTAGAATAGAGATGCCACAATGTCTCAAAATAAGCACGAAAAAAACATTGAAACCCTGGTAAAGGAGACAGAGATGAACAGACGCGGGTGTAGAAAAGAGACAGCCAGACAAAGAGAGGAAATGCTTGCAGACTTACTAAGGCTTCTGGGAAGACGTCGGCGGGTTCCATTTGAATGGATCTCATGCTTGGGCTTTTCGTATTCTTCCTCTGAAATGAAAATAGAAACGACAGACATTTCAGCCACTTCACGTCACAGCTTTCAACAGGCAAGTGTGTATTAAATAGACTTACAGGTTGAAAAATGGTCCAAATTTGTAAAGGAGTTGATTACGTATATGTTTCTAAATTTTCATGTCTTTATGTGTAATTTATATTATGTTTTCTACTCTAAATCACGTTCTTAAAATAATTTTTGGCTTGTTTCACTTGCATTTATTTTCTAAAAATATTGTAACAGCTTCTTGCTTTATATTTATAAGATCACAATCTCAGCTTGACCAGTTTATAAAGTTTTTCTTATTTAATTTTTATATATGTACATATCATTTATAAATTTGAGAGTCGTTCTGCTGCAATACAGATCATTAGCATATTGTCAGTCAATTGTTCATGTAAAACAAATATTAAAACTGCTTCTTGTTTTATCCGTATGCGAATGTGAACTTTATAAAACTGACCAGAATTTGGGTTATGTCTTTTGTATAACTTTCTTGTTTTTTTATATTACATTTTTTAAATATTAAAACATTTTAATACATTTTTACTTTATATTTTTAAACTTTTTAAACATTTTACACGTAATAGTAATATCTGATTATTAGAAAATATATGTATATCATAATAAAATATGTATATAAAAATACTGTACATTTACATGAACAACATATACAAATATATTACACACACTCACGCAAACAGTCCTGACACAATTATGCAAATGTACACAGGTACCATAACTATTTCTCTTTATGTAATAATCCTAAATAAGTTCTCGCTGTGTATGGACTGGAAACAATGGTGCAGCCTTGTGTTTGTGTCCCATCTGAAAACTCGGAGTTGGACGTGACTCAAGGTCGTGGCTATTGTGCGTGTGAGGGGCTGAGCGCGGCCCATTCATGTAAATATTACCATTAGCCATTTACATGCATTTACACACCACATTCCAGACCCCTCGCTCTTTCCTCCTGCACCTTCCCACACTCACACACCCCGAAAACACACACCGCACTGATGATGATGAGGACATAATCTAGACTTGTATTGTACACACTATGTCACTTTAAGATGGTTATTCGACACTTTACACTTTAAAAATATTCACTTTATATGGATCACTTGAGCCACTTTTTTTGTATTTTTCAATTTATTGTACTTCTATCTTGTTTCTTCATCTTTATAGTTTTTCCTTGTATTTTATTCATAATTTAATTTGTATCCATTTTTTTGTATTTTATTGTATTTTTATCTCTTTTCTGTTTATTGTATCACTCAGTTGCATGCAACCCCCAACCCCATGTTTAAATGCTGGACGATTGGAAAAAAAATGTCATTGCATGTTGTACCATATATAATGTGTATATGATATTTGAATTTGAATTAGAATTTAGACAGTTGACAGCAATCTAAAAAAATGTGTGTAAAATAGATGGATGGAAAATCTACACTAATAGATACTAAAATATGTGCGTGTGTGTGTGTGTGTGTGTGTGTGTGTGTGTGTGTGTGTGTGTGTGCGTGTGTGTGTGCATGAACTGTGTGCGATCAGCTTTACCTAAGTCCAGAAGCCTCTTCAGATCATCTACATTTGAAATGGGGCTGTGCATAACTAAATCCACCAGCGATGGAGGTAGAGGATCCCCCTGAGGACGAGAAAGAGATGGTTAAAAGTCTTTATAATACACATAATCCATTTAATATATTAGAAAATGCCTGACATATTGAATAACAATAAATCAGTAAAGTAAAATTCTTCAAAATTGCTGTACTCTGTGTGTGTGTGTGTGTGTGTGTGTGTGTGTGTGTGTCTGGAATAACATATATACTTTACGCGAATAGAATCACTCTGTGAATTTAAGCAGCCCACTAATTTTTCATGCGCAAAATAAAAATTCCATTAATAGGTGAATATAGGTACCTTCTCAAACATATGTCATAAGTTGTTAATATAACATAGTTGTGAACATGTGTGAACACCTAAACATAAGTTGTGACTCATTCCCATTGTAACGAACCCCAAAGCATGTTTCTGTTGTTTAATGGACCTTCACTGTTGTGTGTGTAAAATAAGACTTTAATTTTGAAAATGTGTATGAGAATTTGAACTTCAGGTTTATGTCGCGTTGTCAGAGTCAGCAATCGTTTAGGACCTGTAAGAGGCAAAAACAGCAATAGTTTACTCACATGTTTTTTTTTTTTTATGGACAGTTTGAGCTGTTTGTTGTGAATAAAACAACAAGAACCTTTTTCTTTTCTTAACCTATATATTTTAAATTGCCCGAGAGACACAGGGGCTTGTTGTTTAGCCACTGCTAAGTGTCGCATTGTGGCTAAAGTTTCAGTATTTCTGTTATTCAGCTATTGAAAGCATATATGCGTGTCTGCCTCCGGAACCATTATTTAAAAAAGAGGATAAGAAAGAAAAGAAGACAACGCTTATATTTACATGCGTATTGGAAATAGGCGAATATAAGCCCCACCCCCTCCAAAGTTTTCGAGCTTTGAGGAAAAGGGTGAATTATATTGACATAAATTTGATATAAGATTGTAATTTAAAAAATACATAAAAATAAGGTACATATTGTAGTGCCTTTTTCAAAAAATAAATTACAGTGAAATAAATGTGTAATCTAACAACACAAATAATTTAACCATACTGCATACAGTGAACGTTTTTTTTTTTTTTTTTTTTTTTAAATAATATTACTTTTCATTACAAATTTTTGGTAAATTATATAGTAGTGGTAAATTATTTGTAATGAATTCCTAATGTGAAATTAACTTTTAGTGTCTTCCTCTTTCACAGGCATAAATTGTGGGATTTCAAAAGCCTGACAAAGACTGATGGCTACTTCCTCCCATCTCTCAGCCACACTGTGTGTTTGTAGATTATTGCATGAAATTATTTAAATTTATATATTTATACTATTTACGCATGTGGCTTGTGCTGATATATCACTATGTCCTTAAAGGCCATGTGACAAATAAATGACATGAATCCTGTCAATAACTGTGAAAAATACAAACGATATTTAGATTTATACCTTTGAATGAAGACATACTGTAATATACTGTAAAAAAATCACATTTTATAAGTCCTTAGGAATAAAGACAGTCCTCACACCACGAAGAAATAAGTAAAAAAAAAAAAAAATAGGAAGGATAAGAAGGAAGTGTGGTTTGAATGCTGAACTAGTTTAATAACAACCATCATCTGAAAATGTTAAATCCAACATGTCTTGATCAAACAGTCCAGATCAGCAAGACTCTATAATGTGAAGCAAATGGTCTCAACGACTGAGTCATGAATGCAAAAGCAATTTGCTTTTTAAGCCCTTGAGTCCGTGACACATGTGTAATGCCCCAGAGAGACCCAAAGCCAAATCATCTTACGTGATTCTATCTGCACGTCTTTACCATGCGACCGAGATTATTCTGCTCTCTTATATAATCTGGACACATGACTTAGAAACCATCAGTAGCGGGTAAAAAAAACAAAACACCTAATTCATGACCTTTTAAACTCTCTTTAAAAAGACAAACTTGTCGTTGGTGGGGTTTGTTTTGGGGGGTGTATAGGTTTAGTGATGACGTAACGGTGATGGTCAAGAGACGGATTATGAAATCATCACAAGGGGATTTAGGTTTTATAGAATGTGCATCAGTACGTGAGTGGTCTGCGTGTCATATTGACTTCCATTAAGGTCAGCAAGCAGATGTAAAGAATTTTCTGCATGTGAATTGTGGTTTTACATCACTGCCTCCAGCTATAACGTTTCTTGATTAGTTGGGATTATCTGACTTGGTAGTAATTTAATCTGCCTAAAATTAATTTGTGAAGAGCCGTTTAAACATTATGCTACAAAAAAAATAAGTATTTCATAACTTTGGTGTTTTTGTATATGAATCCGTCACTGTATACATTACTATGACCTTTCCTACTAGGTTATGGGATTATTTAACCTGATAGTAATTTAATCTGCCTTAAATGTATCTACACGTAAATCAAGATCAGTTATGATACCGAAAGTAAAGATTTTCATAACTTCTGGATTTCTATATTTTAATTATTCACTGAATACATTTGTAGAGTAAAGCCTTTCCTACAAAGTTATTTGGGATTATTTATTCTGCCCAAAATGATTTGTTGGAGAACCATTTAAACGTCTACACAAAAATAAAGATCAGTTATCAGAATGTAAAGATTTTCATAACTTTTTGTATTCTAATTATTCACTGAATACATTGGTACAACACAGCCTTTCTAACATGGTTAGTTTGGATTATTTAATCGGTAATTCAGTCTGCCTAAAATATAATTTGTGGAGAACCACTTAAACTTCTACAAGCTACAGAACGTAAAGAATTTCACAACGTCGGTGTTTCTATTTCTGAACTCTTCACTGTACACAGTAGACACAAGGTAATAACATCATTGAGCTTTAAGTGGTAACAAGAGATGCTCTTAAACTGAGTGATGTGCTTTGGCAGTGTCGCCCTATAGGATTCCATCCAGTAATGCTAGCAACACTAAACCTCTTTGTTCGAGTTTCGAAAAGCAGACGTCAACAATTACAGATTCATCCAGTCTAGTAAAGTTTCGCGTTTATCAGGTGATGGAGCAGGTAAGAGTAGGTGCAGTCAAGCCTGATTACGGGGGGGTTAGTTACAGCTAACGGGATCGCATCCCACCAATCTATCCGTAAACTAAACTTCCCCCAAGGCAGATAAGGCGGCCGTGACGTCAGCCAGGTGAATCTTACCTGCGCGCGACCCAAGCGCGGGCACGTCGCGAGCGCCGCGAGCACCAGCAGCAAAAGCCGCGCGTTCATCATGCGCACACATCCAAGAGTCTCGTTCTCTGTCAGCCTCAAGCAGTCTCTCACAAGCGGCAGAGCTTTACTCCACGAGGGCTGCTGTGCTCCAGATATCGTCCTTCAGGATCCGCCGGACATCTAACGGGGTGTCCGAAGAAATAACGGCTCCGTTAAACGCCCCATGTTCAAGTTACGGTTCAAAAACACGCTCCACTGTAGCACAAAGTGTCCGAATTAAATATCCTTGCAAAGCACGTCCACGATCAAACATCCCATGCTGAGTAAACGCGGCGTCCAGGTGTCGGGCTCGTGCGGCGCGTCCGAATCACTTTACCGCAGGTGCTTCTGTGCCACAGTTACTGGACTTCGCTTTGAGTTCAGCCTTAAAGACAACTCCGCCCACCAGCTGCTGCCATTGGTTCCTCGGTGTTTAAGGGGACGGACTGCATTGTCCTTATTAGGAAATTGACTGTAAAAGCGAGTCATCCTCATAAGTGTGACATGTTAATCGTTCATTAATCATAATTAATATAAATGTAAAAAGTCCTGTCGTAAAATCATGTTATTTATATACATTATGTAATAATGTAAATATTATTATCTCTCTCTCTCTCTCTCGCTCTCTCTTTCTCTCTCTCTCTTTCTCTCTCTCTCTCTGTCTCTCTCTTTCTCTGCGTGTTTGTGTGTGTGTGTGTGTGTGTGTGTGTGTGTGTGTGTGTCTTTAAGCATCTTTAATTTGTTAAAATAAAAAGATGCTTCAAATGTGATTGTTCAATTTTATTGTTTAAAAACGCAATTGTTAATACGCAATTGTTTTAAAATGTATGTCAATGTCAAGGTTTAGAATGTTGTGAGGTCAAATAAAAAGAAAACGAAGAAAATGCATTTACAAAGGATGTAGACGAATAAATGGAAAATATTAGATGTGGTATGTTGCCACAAATCTATCTGTAATTTTCCATTTTAACACTAATTAAAATTACTACTGTGGGGACAAAAGGGGAGGGGCCAGTATATAACAAAGACGGACTGAACTAGACAATATTCTGAAGAACTTGTGAAAAGCAACACCACAGAGTAGAAGCGAACAAACCAACTCCATAATGTAATTATAGACTCATTTTCTCCTAACAAAGGTCCAGTCAGCAAATGTTTAAATGACCAGAGAAACAGGCAGCGTCACAAATAACAGGGTGTACAGTGTGTACACTGAAAATTTGTACTGTGAAGACAACAATACTTCACAATGAGGCCAAGTTCACGAGTCAGCTGGATGCAATCAGACTGTGCAGTGCCTGCTGGGAAATGTAGTACTGATCAGTGTTGATCACTGATAACTGACTTTTCCCTAATTTTTTAACACAGATAAATAATGAGCATTTTTCTTCTTTAAAGACTATTTTTCCCTAATTCGCATAGCGATTTTGCCTTGGTCTCGAACTAAGAAAAGCGCTATATAAATAAACTTGAATTTGAACTTGTGCCGTCCCTTTAGGAAGGAATTAGTTATAGTTACTTCTAGGAAAACTTAACTGAGTTTAATTAAAAATAATTATGCGTGCATGCGTGTATTAGACATCAATTATATCTTTTGATTATCCAACTAAATCCCCGAGTTGTACTTAATAATGCACCAAAAATCAGAAACACTTTCAGTCTCTGCACAAGTTACAAGACAAATAGAATTTTAACTGTCTTGTTAAAATTATGGTAAGAAAATATGGTTAGTTAAAAGTTAATACTAGAAATAGTATTTCTAGCTTCCAAATGTAAAAACTTTATAGCTCTAGGAGAGAAAGAGTGTGTATGTTTAGACCCGCCCCTCACTGCTTCATCTGAGCCAATCATCATGCTCAAATTCTCACTTGTAAACACAGACGCACCAATCACTATCCTCGGTCCATGTGAGCACTTCACAATTCCACTAAACTCTACTGAACTTCACACATTTTTATTTCCCTGCCAGAAAAACTTAGTAAAATGATATTTTGTTAATAAGTGTTTTCTTGCTTTGAGCTTCTTTTCCCAAGCAATCACAGAGTTTCTACAGTTGCACAAGAACGTTGGGCCTCTCTTCTGCAGTAGCAGGAAATGACCAGTGCATTTGAGTCTCTCTCGATCTATTAATAAACCCGGTAACCTTTCCTGAGCAGATGCTCACACTGAGTGACTGACATGACACGCATTATTGAGAACCAAAGTGACCATAAACCTATAATCGCATGATTGTTGGATCAGAGCTAATGCTACTATTTTGCATTTAGTTTTCTATCTATCTATCTATCTATCTATCTATCTATCTATCTATCTATCTATCTATCTATCTATCTATCTATCTATCTATCTATCTATCTATCTATCTATCTATCTATCTATCTATCTATCTAGTCTGTCTGTCTGTCTGTCTGTCTATCTATCACTCTCTCACTCTTTCTCTCTCTCTCTCTCTCTCTCTCTCTTTTTCTCTCTGTCTGTCTGTCTGAATGATGACTGATATTTTTATAAAAAAATATTAAAGTAAAAAAAATAAAATAAACTCATATGTAAGCTGTCACCTGCATGTCCTGCAATGCTGTGCGCACAGTGTGTAAGAGGAGAGGAGCAGTTGTGGAGTAGCATCGGTTGTAAAAGTGACTCGAGTGTGTGTGTGTGTGTGTGTGTGTGTGTGTGTGTACTGATACGTGTGAATTATAGTCCAAGGTGTCTAAAGGTGGAAGGCAAAGAGTTTAGAGAGTTCAACTTACTGACAGCTTGGTGAATGAAGACGTTCTTCTGCCTTGGAGGTTGTGAAGCTCCCTTGTGGGGTCCGTCCCTATATGGGGTGTTTGTGGGGACTACGAATAATCTCGCCCGCACCATGCACTAGGAATTCCAACAATCTTTTAGTAAAATGTTCAGGTCCTTATCAACCACGGTTGATAAGCAGCTGGTTGAGATGTTTGAGATGGTCCAGCTCAGGATTTGCTCTTCTCAGTTTGCTGCCAGTGATGCAGTATTAATGATCCAGGAGAGGTCTTCTGCAGGACCAAGATCAGCGCAGAAACACACAAACAATTCCTTTTACGTTTACACACACTCGCTTGCAATTATATCATAATGGGGACATGCATACAAAACAATACATTTTACCCCCATCCATAACCACTTTTACTCTGACCTTACTCACAGCTCTATTGCGACTAATTGACTAACTTAGGCCCCACAATCCCATCTTAACCCTCAAACAAACCTTAAGTTGTGGGGACCAGATAAAAGTCCCCATAAGTGCCTTGAGGTCCCCACTTTAGTTTAAAAAATAGCATTTGTTTAAAAACAACCACTTTGACCTTAATGTGCGCACGCACACACACACACACACACACACACAGGCACATAAAATACAGTAAATAGTGTCTGAGGGAATAGCGAACAATACTTTTTCCACTTGCACTTTCCCATCATCACCCCCTACTTCCTTACTCTAACCTTGGTCACAACTCAATTGTAAATTTGCATCTCAACCCTCAAACAGCCCTTAAGTTGTGGCCACCAGACAAAAGTCCCCATTAGTGCCCATAGGTCCCCACTTTAGTCTAAAATAAATAGCATTTAATAAAATAAAAAAAACCCACCCACTTTGACATAAATGAATGGACACACACACCCACCCACGAAGTATATAGATCATGGGTAACAACTGATTGTATATTTTTCAAATTATAAACACACACACACACACACACACACACACACACACAAAATACAGTATATAGGGTCTAGGGGAAAAGTGAACAATTCTTTTTCCACATTCCCTTTTCTTTGATTCTCTGACCACTTTGAAATCTGAAGTGTTCTGTTGGGTGGGAGACGGAGAGAGAGATTGAGGCGGACTGGTGGGCGAGCGAGACATTGTGTATGTGTTTTCCCATGTTAACAGCGGAGGAAATGAATGCAGCAGCTATTTATACAAATATCACAATGAGCAGCTGTGTAAAAAAATAATAGATGTGACAGGCAACGGATATGAGGATCAGGTATTAAGAACAAACAATTAGATGGATTGATGAAAAGCCTCACAGAAGAGCAGAGAGGTGGAGATGATGAAGATGATGACGCTGATGAACTGAAGGCCAGGAACAGAAGAGCGAATCAGCAGAACGATATACTGTGCACTTTTTTAAACAAAAAAAAGTTGGAAAAAGTGAAAATGCTACACATATGTCGATGTTATGAATGAGGATTGTTATTCATTTACCATTCCAAGAATTTAATCTGATAATTTTTTTCAGGTCGGGCAATAAATAATTCTCTAAATATATTTTTTTACCAGACACTTTATCATGCTAATTTTCAGGCCAAATATCCTTCTGCATCCCTGTGAGAAGAGAGTAAGAATCACAAGTCAAATTTAAAGATTACTTTAAGTCTAAACTACTTTTTGGTCAGTGATTGATTGGAAAAATCATACAAAAAGTATAATTTAAAATGACTTTGACAATTGGTAATGGTTTTGACCGATGAGCACTCAGGACGACAGAAAGCAAAAAACAACGAAGCATAAAGCAGCTATACTTTATATGTAATGTTTCTTCTCGAAAGTCCACTAAATAGAATAACTGCAAACATTGATAGGTGTGTATGTATTTGAGTGAATATGTCTGAGAAAATTGAACCAATCAAAAAGGAATAAAAGAGCTAAGTGCTTCCTTCACACTGCAGAATGAACTTTCTGACAAAGATGTACTGTCAAAATTCACTTGAAAATGACGTTTCGCTGTCTTTTTTTAGATACTTCCTGCAAAATGTCTTGCATTCCTTGCTAATTCTAAATTTAAACAGTTGGATATTTCTTTATTTTAAAATAATTTAAAATATTTTCAAGCCCTTATGTAACAAGATGGGACATTTTTTTGTGTGAAAGATTTGAATTGTTTTCACTTAAAATTTGGATTGAATTTAAAGTACAGCACATTTTGATGTAACATTTGTAGGATGGTAAAGGGTTTTACTTTCATGTTTTATAATTCATCCCACTATTATAATAAGATTAATTTTTTTTTCTGATTAATTTTCTTCTGCTTTACTTTAATCTTACTTTACCTTCCACAATATGTTGAAATGTGTATTTTGTTTTTTTTTTTGCAAGGAATCGCACTCACCGTTTCTGTTCTAGCTCGAGCATGTCATTCACATTCCTCATGTCTTCACTTTGGCTTCCTGCCACTTTGCATTAAACAGATTTGTGTTGGTAAACAATATATGGTAAGTAAACATAAAATATTAAATTTTAATCAGTGTAGTCTGTTATATTATAAAACATGTTACCATTAATGCATTAGGTGGCTTTACTGGCGGCACGGTGGAGCAGTGGGTAGCGCTTGAGACTTACATCACCTAATGCATTAATTGTAACATGTTTGTTAACAGACTGATACAATTTTTATATTTTGTTTAATATTTTTTGTTTACTTATTTACCATATATTGTTGATTGAGTGAGTTTCCTTGGGGTCTCCGCTTTCTCTGTCTAAAACAGTGTGAATGTGTGTCACGCTCTGTGATTGGTTGGCCACCAATTGAGGTTGTTTGTGGGAGTTGCTGTGATTGGCTCGCCAGAAGCTGCAGGCGGGGCACAATTGGACATGCCTGGCTTACATCTCCGTCCGCTAACCCCAAGGTCAAGCCTTTTTACTCACAGGTATGAAGTTTGGCTGGTCAAGTTATGATCTGTTTAACTAGTATTGGTATGTACAACAGGATGTGGAAGTTTCTAAGTGAAGTTGAGTAAGATTGTCTGAGAGTTGTGAACAATATTGTATTTGGTTCTGCTTTAACAACTTTATCTAACTTTATTAACAAGTGCTTCTTTTCAATCATTGTATCATTTAAACTACGTAATTGCTTTGTGACATTGATTAATAGTAATTACCACAATGTAAATGTTGCTTGTACTTCTGTAGTTTAAATGCATTGTTCATACTAATGCCTTTACAGAAATTACTTGTCATCAATATACATTCTACTAATAAATAAATTGATTTATAGGGATGAATAATTATAGATAACCTAGAATTCAAATACACTTAAACAACAAATGTAATTTGATTGTACATTATAGAAGACACTCTTAAGTCTGTTTTATAGTAATTAATCATTTAATAATATTTTTAAAACTAATTATCTTATAAGGAGAAAATCTTTACTGAATTACACATATGGATGTGTATTTTACCATTTATATTAATAAAACAAATATATATGAAAACATTTGTCAAATGTGTGTGGTTTATTTCCACCACTTCTGAAGCTTGAATTCTGACTTTAACACGAGAAAGCCGTGACATGTGGCAGCATGTTATAGACATGTACGTATGTGACATGAGATCTAAGGGTCTTTTATGGTTTAGGGGGGATTTCCACAACATGTAGGGTCTCTCTCTCTCTCTCTCTCTCTTTCTCTCTCTCTCTCTCTCTCTCTCTCTCTCTCTCTCTCTCTCTCTCTCTTTCTCTCTCTCTATCACCCTCTAAGCATTTGATTCTCACTTCTTCTTTTTTGCTCCAAGAGACTGAGGAGCACACACTTGCGCAAACACATACACACACACACACACGCACACACACACACGCACACACACACTTTTTAATGGTTCAGAAATACTACACAGTCAACCAGAAAGACTTGTCGTAACAATACCACAACTTCTCAGCTTTGCTGTCTTAACACGTCTGTCAAGTCGGTTACTTTTATTAAAACCAGTTCTAATAATCTTTCACAATATAAAGGTTTGCTAGAATATGAATTGTTATGATGATCATGATCACCATTATATTAGATGAAATTATTTAGTTTTTACAATAAACATTTTCAGTAGTTGATTCGTACAGTTTAATCTACTTTTGTTATTATTATTACTAGTGTACTGTTTTAAACTACTATTGTATCACTAGTGTACTATTTTAAACTTCCGTTTTATCTGTGGTTAACTATTTTAAACTGCTACAGTATATTATCTGTATTTTGCTATTTTAAACTGCAATTGTATTACTAATTTACTATTTTAAGCTAGTCTTATAAACAGCCATTTTGTCATCTCGCTGTTGGTGAAAATCAGTAGAAAATCATATTGTGTTAACATTTTTCTGAAAGAGTGACGGGGCGGAATGTAACAGCTGAGCTTGTTTAGCAATTAGTACATGTGTACTTACTGTAATTAAAATTAATTACTGGCCTGGAGAAACACACACACCAACACACCTACACACACACACACACACACACACACACACACACACACACACACACACACATACAGTTTATTCCTGTGCTTTTACTCTATTTCTTCTACTTTCTTTTTCTGTTCTGTATATTTTAATAAGGAGAACAAAACCATTATTGCTTGAAAATAGAAGAAACACATTTTAGGAAGCAACTAAGTATAGTTTTTAGTGGGTGTCTAGTGTCAAAAATAAGTAATGACGAGTTTGTTGTGACTTTATTTAACTTGTGTTTCTTTGGAAACATATATGTAAGTGAGAACATTTTATTGCAAAAAAGTGATTAAAATATTAGAATAAATGACACCTGCATGTGAGATTAACACAACACACAACACTGAAGTCATGAACTCAAGACGTGATGTGAAAAGGCCTCAAGTTAAAATACCTTTTCATTATCATCTCCACAAAAAATAAGCAATTTACACACGGACGTGTTTTGATTATATTGAGTACAGTTCTGCTTTGTCCCAATAAAACAGGAACAACTGACAGCTTGTCAAACAAAAAAGTGAGTGAGTTTGTCAATTATGGCCACTAGGGGCAGTATCAAAATTGTGTTCTGCATTTAACCATCCAGCGCCACACAAATCCGGAGCAGTGGGCAGCCTTAAGACAGGTTGTAGAACCAGCCTGTCTGGCATTTGAACTTCTTGAACAAAAGTCCAATTTCCTACCACTGCACCACAACAGCCATAAAAAACTCGGTTCCTGTTGCTTTTCTGAGGTTGCATGTCAGCGCCGCTGTCGTTCATGATTTACCTCGCTGACGGCGGGAGAATAAAGAGTGTGACTCGGAGGAAAAGGCATTTAAGGAATGCAACCGGAGAACTCAAAGACACGGAGAGGAAAGCTTCACCCATCACACGGATGACCCTCAAAGCTGCTGTGTCATGACACAAACTACTGACCGTAAAAGACCATTTCATCTGGAAAAGAACAGTTTTCTCGAATTTTCTCTAAACAATTTAAAAAAAAAACATAATAAACAAAATTATATTTGTAATGTTTTAGGTCAGTGATGTTGCTTTTGGCCTTGTCGAGATCAAATAACGGTCATTTTCAAACTACGAGCTCGTGATGGATGGCGAAAGAATTCTGTTGCGCAAGCAGCATTTCAGGAACTTACTGTACTAAAGCAAGACTGATTCAGAAGGTCCGTCTTAGATTGGAGAAGTTTTGAAATGAAACGAAATGAAAACATCTTTTTTTGTCCCACGCCGGGGAAATTGCATTTAATTGCATATAAATAAGCAAACATCTACCGTATAAATATAATAAACATGCATACGATGAGTAAGCAAGCAAAAAAAAACATAAAATAACAGTGTATTTCAGAAGCCACTATAAATGAAAAAAGAAGAAGAAAGCATTTTTCCCATGTTGAGGGATTATTTATTTATAATTGTATTTATTATAGTCCATTTATTAAATGTTTCTATATTACATTTGTCTATATTACAAATATATTTATGTAATATTAAAATGACAACAATAATACATTATATATACATATATATAATTATATACAATGAATATAAATTATATATACACATATGTTTGTGTTTAACAAAATATTGTATATGATATATGAATAATAACATATACAAATAAAATGTGTCTAAAACATGTAGATAAATGTAAATAGTTCATAAGAGCAGGGTACTTCGGATGTACTTCTGAGTGAATATAGAAACAGATATTTTGAGAATGAATATAAAGTGAAGCAGAACGGAGTGTGTGTTGGGGAACTTCTGTCTTCCAGAGATATTAATATCAGGCATGCTCGCGCACGCTTCACTGCGCTTCAGCCGGGAACACGCTGTTCAGCAGAACCAGGCCTGGACCAGACCTCCAGTCAAGAGTCGGCTGTCGTGGGACCAGAAAGTATTTTTGGCGAAATCCAGAGCAAAGAAAAATGCTTAGCAAGCGTCCAGACAGACGACGTCTCTGAGACATCCCTTCCACCGCCCGACTATTTCCTGTTTCTGACTCTGAATATTACATTATTCCAGCACTACAAGCCTGGATCAGCAGTCAGCAATTTTGTTATTTATTATTAGCAATGTGTGTTCTTATATTTGGATGTGTGTGTGTGTGTGTGTGTGTGTGTGTGCATGTCTTCTCAGTCCCAAACCAACGCAAAGTCGCTATACGGAATTAGGACAAAAGAAAAAAACATCCAATGTTCATCTGTGTTCCGAATTGGGAAAAAAAAATTATTAAGAAAAAAAAAAATGGTCTTTTGTGTGTGTGTGTGTGTGTGTGTGTGTGTATGTGTGTGAGTGTGAGTGTGAAGTCATTTAAGTGAAAGCAGGGCTCAGAGTACAAGATTTTTGTACTAAAGTGGACCTATGTACGCTTATGGGGACTTTTGTTTGGTCCCCGCAATGCTAAAAGCCTGTTTGAGGGTCAAACGTTTTTATGTACAGGAATTATCAATTTTGGGACCCCAGTATGATGTAATGTCAATGCAATGTGTGTTTAAACGCATTTAAGTGAAAGCAAGATTTGGAATGCAAGGTTTTAATACTAAGGTGGGGACCTATGGGCATTTACTGCATGGGGACTTTTTGGGGCTTTTTTTTTTTTAGATATAATTATGCATTATACTAGTTTATTACATAAACTTAAATAACACTGCACACACTGTAAATAAAAACCTACAACATTAATACATCGCACACATCATAATGAACAAACACAAACCATAAATACTTAGCGGCTTTGTGTGTGTGTGTGTGTGTGTGTGGTCTTGCGCCTCTAATTCTCAGGGTATTCCAGCAGTTATCAGTGTGTGTCGTGCGCATCAGAGCTTTACTGATGTTGTGTTGTGTTTCTTTCCTCTTTGGCGTTCCAGGAGATGCAGGCGTTCTCTGATCATCGGATCCGTGTGTAAAGGCTTTGTAGTGCCGCTTACTGATGTGGGTCTCAGACATTAAACGGCACAAACTCGTAATCACGGCTGTTGAAATCCCACAGTGCCGTTGGTGAAAGCGTGTTTTTGCTTGTCATGTTTCCTCATCAAGCTGGTGGAAAATGTGAATGAACTGACACAAATGATGTCACGTACAACACCATCAACCAGCAATAAAAGAGAGAAATGACGACCGTGTACGGATCAGGTATCCAATGTCAACACTCCATGACATCATGTCTGAGAAGATTCATCTGTAGTTAAATTGGATACTGAAATGAACTGATTAGGCTTCATTAAAATGCATGGTGGAAATAAAAATACTGGCATCAAGTTTGACTTGGTTTATATTTCTATAAAAAACTGCAGAAGATACTATACATGCTGCATATGTTTGTAGATAAATTATATTTATATTATATAAAACAATTATGTATAAATAGAATATAGAATTTTTTTTTATGAAAAATGTTATGATACACTGAATGTTTTTTTTTTTTTTTGGTTAAACCAAACCTAACCTAATAAGAACATTTTGTTTAGCCATATTATAATAATTATTATTATTAGAATTTATTTAATACATCAGTACTCAATAACTTTTTTTTTTGGTAAAAAAAAAATGGATGGATATTGTTACTATTCATGTGTTTTATGCCATAACATGTTTAGTTTACAGCTGCAGAAATGATATAAATCATGAAGTGAATTAATGATTCTGCTGAGAGATTTGGTGTGAAGGTTACAGCAACATACAATATCCGTATGAATGCGTGTTTAATGAGTAGTGATGATAAGCCACGTATTGTTATTTACTCCGAACAAAAGAATCTAATGAAGTGACCGGTGACTGCTGACAGGAAACCAATGAACTGGTGAGGCTCTGACCAATCAGTGTGTGAATCTGTCAGCAGCCAATACCCCGCCCACAATGCCAAACTTTCCCCATCCAGTATTTTATACTTTTATAATTTAATTATATTTAATTGTTTAATTATAATTTTCATTGAGGATTTTTACTAATTAAATATTTTTAATAGTTTTCAATAATTTAATAAGCACCGTTTTGTTTAGCGTGAATAGCAACACAAACAGTGATAAAGTAACAATGTGTGTTTGAGTGTGTATAGACATTTGCGTCAAAATGGGGTCCTAAATGCCCCACATAAAATAATAAAGCATTTTATAAAATATATAAAGTATATTTTTATATTGGTTACATTTGGGCTCTGGCTGGGATAAAAACACTTTTAACGTCTTGGAGAGCAAGCCAACGGCAAAAATAAACCAGAACATTTCTTCATTGTTTTAACAAGCATTATTTTTACACTTCTGCGATTAGACAAAACGAGGACTTTTATCTGGAAGCTTGAAGGCCTAACACACACGTTCCTACTCACCCACTCGGCTTCCCAGTCTTTTCGGGTTCCTGCTCTTCCTGAGGATTGTTTTTGTTTGTGTTGAAAGTCCCAGGTGTCTTCCTGTTCCTGTTCCTCTGCTCGGCTCCAGCTTGGAAAACCGAGCATCATCTTCTCCAGCGTGAGTCAGAGTCTGAAAGGGAGTCCCCACAATGCTGCGTAGGAGCAGAACAATGCCTGTACAGTTAACTACATGAGAAACCATCTGTTGAGTCTTCTTGTAGAGGCATTTGCTGCTTTTTTGAGTAGAAAGGACAGTGTTTTTAAATATGTATAATCAGTGCTGTCAAAAGTAGTCACATTCATTACTCAAGTAGAAGTATTGATACACGTTTAAAAAGACTTAAAGTAGAAACTGGAAGACTGGAAGTTAAAGTATCGACTCAACTTTTTACTCAAGTAAAAGTACTGGTTTGATAACTACTTAAGCATAAAAGTAATGTAATGCATGGAAAAATGCCATTAAAATTACATTATTAATGGTATAGAACTACACTAAAATGTTTCCGTATATAATTATTTGAAAATGTATTATACTATCACAATGCAAACACGGTAAAGTAAAGTAAAAGTGAAGTGAAGTAAAATAAAGTAACATAAAGAAAAGTGAGATTGTGAGATAGTGAGAAAGGCCTCATTGAAATTGTGCTCTGCTTTTAACCCATCCAGTGAAGTGCACATACACACAGTAAAGTGAACAAGCATTACTGTGTTTCAGATAAGGAAAATAGGCAAATATGATTACTAGAATTGTATTGGTGTATTGTATTGGTACATTTTTCAAATGTAAGTAGCAGAAAGTACAAATATTTACACACACACACACACATATTTGTAGGTATATATTTATACACATACCATATAATCATATCGTATAATTCTTTGGGTAGAAATACAAAGTTGGCAAAACAAAATACTCAAGTAAAGTATAAATTAGTCAATACTTCTACTTCTACTTCAATAAAGTTACTTCCTAGTTTGACACCTCTGTGTATAAAACAGTGGCCTGATGGTATGGAGTTAGACTAAATTGAAAAGGTTCAAGGTTCAAGTCCCAGACCAGCAGGTTCTACAACATTGCAATAGCCGAGTTTTACAAAGACTTTCATTGCAGGTTTTTTCAGTCAAACTAGTTCAAAGTCAAGAGCTTTGTTTGATTCCACCACTGCATGAGTCTAGAACCTAAAAATAGAGGTAAAATCACAGTGAGGCCTGTCTGGACTATTATGCATCAATTTATGCATCAATTCAGAAGAATGTCCCCTCAGGTACCAGTGAAAGATGTTCGTCTATAAATCTTATACATCCATGTTCAATTACTTTCTCTAAAACTGCATTTTGAAGACCAAATTGTTGGCAGGGTCTCCATCAGCATGAATAGTTTCTATAGAGTGGCTTTTTTTTCAATTTAGACTTTGACTCAGAGCATGACGCTGTTTAAAAAGCCATCTTGACATAATTTAATCCACTCTCAAATCCAATCTCCGTGCGGCGTTAAATATTTGATAGCCGTTTAAAGGTTCTCGGTGATAAACAGGTTCAAACATATCGCGGCTTTTCGCTTTTTTTTACTGATTTAGTCTCGATCTGTTGGAGAAACCCGACATGTTTCAACAGCGTGGAGCGTCCACCAAACCGAACAAACAATAACAGCTGCTGGAGAGCGGTAAATATTCTCTAGGAATTGACCCGCACTGGATCTGTAGAGCAAAGACAAGGGAGGAAAATGCACAGCGACCCAATTTGCATGCTGTCCGTCCTAGATAGCAGACTACGCAAGATTAGGATTAGCGTGTCCCAGATCATTATGCTCGTAATTTGGAATGTCAGAGATGTCACGGGAGCCTATGGCGTGCTTGTGTTTATAATGGAAAAATCCCGCAAACATCATCTACAGTGTGTGTGCGTTTCATATAATTCCCACGATATTTCTGCGTGTGTGTTACATAGAAACAGTTGCTACACACACACACACACACACACAATCAATTGTTCTGTCCAGCAACATCTGGCAAAGTGACACCATGGTTCATTTTCCCAGGGATGAAAATACGAGACGACAATCAGACGTTGTGTCGTTTAAGTGATGATTCAGTTGTGATGGCATTGAACGACAAATCACTTTCTTTTTTTTTTTGCATACTTCAGAGAATTTATTTCCAGCTATGATGGCCATTGATAAACCTCTCGAGGGTTTGGAACTGATGTCACAGGATTCCAGCTTGCTGACAAATGCACAAGAAAGTTCATTAGTAGAGGAAAAGACACTAGACTGGAGTTTGCTGGTGATGGGGTCTGGATGAGTGGTCTTTTCTGGTATGTGACCTCGGGGTCACGTGTGAGTCATTAACATGTGACATCATTACTGGGCAGAAAGGTGTTCAGTGTAAACATCACCGGCCTCGTTCTGTGTCTGTTACAGTTTATGTGTGATAGTGAATCCATTCGTTTAATAGAATTACAGGGTTTTTTTTCTGGTAACAGAGAGTAAAAAAGGAATTCTAAAAGATACAAACTCAACTGCAAAAACTCAACTGTGTGTGTACAGAGAGATAGATGGACAGATAATATAAGATAGATAGATAGATAGATAGATAGATAGATAGATAGATAGATAGATAGATAGATAGATAGATAGATAGATAGATAGATAGATAGATAGATAGATATGAAGCAATGCAGAAGGAAAGACAGATACATTTTTTTAATATCATAAAATTATAGAAAAAATATAAGATAATATGTACTCAAAATTTAAATATGTGTTATTATAATATAACTCAATGCGACAAAAATATTTATACTTTTTAAATTAAATTTGTTTCATGATTGTCACATCATATATATTTATAAATCAAATATGTTTGTCACAAAAGCAGCTGTTTTCTTTTCAAACTTTCTTTTTCAAATTTAGCAAGTGCAGTTCTGTAGCCATGAAAAAAATGAAATAAATAATGAAAATATATATATAAAAATTGCTTAACTCAATTAAAATTACTTAAGTAGCTATATTTTACAAAAAATTATTCTTACAGATATTTAAAAGACATTTTTCGCCCGTAAGGAATCATTGACCTGAATCCTGTAAGTCTAAAATGATTGACCTGGTGTGCAATACATTCTTTTTTTGGAAACCTGGTGACTCAAGACACACACACGCACACACACACACACACACACACACACACACACACACACACATTTTTCGCCCCCTCCCCTCAACTTTCAGTCTTTCTATTTTCAATGACATTCCTCTGCGCTGAGGACACAGGGTGTGAGATGTTTGTGTGTTTGCAGACAGTTTAATAGAGTCGGCGCACTTAAACTTTTTTTTTTTTCATTAGCGGGTGCGTTTCAAATATAAGGCAGTTCCAACTTGAGTACAATACAGAAATATCTTCAGCAAACATACAATGCGTTTGGGTCTATCTGAAAGCGGATGATAAATTTACCACGTTTCTCTCTCCTTCCCTTACGGCAGAGGAAGCTGCAGTGGGATGATAACAGGCCTGCGGACAATGGGCTTCTGCAGACTCACAGTGGAGGTCAACAGGACCAGCGCAGACGTGCCAAGTTCTTGTTCGGGGAACCACACGTCACCAGTGACTACAAGCAAGAACCATCAGAGCACGTGGAGATGTTCTGCTCACCTTGGATGCTGATGCGGAGAACTGTCTGTTAGAGCGAGTTCTGCTTCTTGTGATATTAGATGCAATGAAATGATGCAAAATCCAAAAGAGCCTTTTCCTAACGGACCTTTCCAAACCAGTGGTCGGGTCGGGTCATGGTGCATGATAGGAAAAGATAAAGACATAGACTAGACAAAGTCCTATATCAGAGGTGTAAAAGTACTTATAAACCATACTTGAGTAGAAGTACAAGTCACCAATTCCAAAAAGACTTGAGTAAAAGTCATAAAGCAGTCGGGTCATGGGGCATGATAGGACAAGATAAACACATAGATTAGACAAAGTCATATGTCAGAGGTGTAAAATTACTTATAAACCATACTTGAGTAGAAGTACAAGTCACCAATTCCAAAAAGACTCGAGTAAAAGTCATAAAGGAAAGTGAGGTGACGGCGATATGGCCACTTGGGACCATACTGAATATGTGCTCTGCATTTAACCCATCCGTGAAAGTGCACATACACAGTGAAGTGAACACACACAAACCCGGAGCAGTGGGCAGCCTTAAGCCGTGGCGCCCGGGGGGCATGTGGGGTTCAGTGTCTTTGCCCAGGGGTTGCAGAACCCAAAGAAAACAAAGCCCTATGTCAGAGGTGTAAAAGTACTTATAAACCTGACTTGAGTAGAAGTACAAGTCACCAATTCCAAAAAGACTTCAGTAAAAGTCATAAAGTATCCCGTTTAAATTTAAAAACTTAAGTATTTTACTTACTGAATGTAGGCTCAAAAAATCACCAAGAAATGTGAAAAACAGAAACCTGTCTCTATTTCCTACTATAGAGTTTAAGTTAACACCTTACTATTTCAAAGTAGCAGAAACAATTGATAAAAAAGAACAAAAAGACAGTCAGTCAAAACTCAAATGTGCAAAAAAGTACGTTTACGTGACTTAGCTGATAAATAACATCTAGAACCTTTTAAAATATTGCCTATGAAAACCAATTATTTGTGTGTGTTTGTGTGTGTGTGTGTGTGTGTGTGTGTGTGTGTGTGACCAAGTAGTCATATCAATGCAACATACAGTATCCTAATACCTAGCAACAAGTGCCACAAAGACAAAGTGCGGTTTTTATATTACTGTGAGGACATTGTCAATAATGAGGACCTTACTACGCAACTTACTGTGTGTGTAAAACAGGCATTTAGGTCAACAAGGGGCCCAGGATGCCAGGGTTTTTTTTCACTAGGGATTGTTTCGTATGCATGTCAAAGGCATGTGTGTTCATATATTGACATCAAAGTGTGACCTATTGTCACTTGTGGGGACCTTTGTGCTGTTTGAGTGTGGAGAGGAGACTTTATGGCGGAAGTAAGATCAGAGGAAAGCACAAGAAGCAAGACGAGTGGAGAAGAAACTACAGTGATGTGTTTGTCTCCACTTCAGACCTTCTCTGCCTCTCAGATCAGCCATCTGCGTCTGTGCGTGTGTGTGTGTGTGTGTGTGTGTGTGTGTCTGTGTGTGTGTTGAACTGTTTGAAATCTCTGTCTTTTGTGTTCAACAATGGTCAATTCTTTTACCATTCACACGAGTGACACACCTCATGTAATGAACCGTACAGATTTAGCACTGTTGTCAGGGAATACGTTTCTGAAAATACTGGTGAGCTTTTAATGTTGACAATGACTGGTGATATTCAATGCTGTCACAGGGGGCGCTTCAGTTCATTAGTTACATTTGGTTGATTGGTTGTTTGATTGGATGGATGGATGGATGGATGGATGAATGGATAGATGGACAGACAGACAGAACTTAAGAAAAGAAAGAAATAAGAAAAGAAAGAAAAAAGCGAGAAGAAAGAAAAAAAGACAGACAGGAGAATAGAAAAGAGCGAAAGAAAGAAAGACAATAAAGAAAGAAAGAAAAGACAGACCGAAGGATAGAAAAGACAGACAGAGAGAAAGAAAGAAAGAAAAGACTGATGGACGGAAGGATAGAAAAGACAGAGAGAGAGAGAGAAAGAAAGAAAAAAGAAAGAAAGAAAGAAAAAGAAAATTAAGAAAAGATAAAAAGACAGACAGATAGCTCTCAGTTTAGTTTTGTGACATCGACGCTGGTTCTCTTCTCTCTTTCTACGTCTTTCTACTATTTCCTCCACATTTTGTCGTTTTGCAAAAATAGCTCACATCCTTTCTCACGAGGACGACATGATTTAGCAGGTAGACTGGAGAAGGTCACACGTTCAACACCGCTTCCTGCTCCCAATGAGATCTCCTGTTTGATGAAACTACCAGCGTAATGTTGTTAATCTAAACTAAACTTTGAGCATCTTCACAGACTTCAACCTGCCAACAGTCAAAATACAACCCACCTTTGCCCTGAGGAGGAGATCAGAGCCGCGCTACATCCAGATTCTACTAACAAAGAGCTATATAAAGAACCACTAATAAACAAGGAACAATCAGGACGATGAACACACACACACACACACACACACACACGCACGAGTCTGCGTGACAATTGAGGACACGCGCGTGTATCTGTTGCGGCTCAATGGCGCCCTCTTGTGTCTGATAAACAAAATACAGTGGTATAAAAATGTCTAGTGTTCTGCGGAGAACTGCATTTAGATTAAAAAACCATTCAGAATAATATACACAAAACGTCATCATCATATGCAGATAAAATTGTAAAAATTTAAAAAAAGAATACACACACTTTAAAAAAGAAAAATCTACAAGTGACGCAAAATCTGTTCATGATAATCTGACAATGATATTATGTAATGCTCTTAATGATAATAGCAATCCTTAAATTTCTACATTATTAGATGTTTTTGCCATTATTGCATTATTTGCCATTCTAGACTAAGTCTGTGAAGGAAAAGAAAGAAGAAAGAAAGAAATACAGACAGTACTCTTTCTAAAAGATTAAACATATTCTCAAAAGCTTATCCTTTTCTACTTTTTAAAATACGAACCTGATTGAAACCCAATGACACAATTATTCCCACTTTACAAATCGAAAAACCTATAAAGACACAATGACTTCACAATTACTAATTGCATAAATCGGAATTGAAGTTTATAGAATATATATATATATATATATATATATATATATATATATATATATATATTCTTACATTGACAGAGGTTCATGAATAATTAAAAAGCAATCTTGTATTGTGGTGTTTACATAATCTGTGAGAAAGTCCCACCAGCCTGCACGTTGTGTACACTGTGTGAGAGGTGTTTACTCCTATGTTCCGCCTAGGGACATCATGGGGACATGTGACATTAAAAGGCAAAACACTCGGAAATTACAATTCCAATTAGCAAATAAAAAAAAGGTTTGTTTCGTTTGTGCCGAAGAATGAAAGTAATTTGTTCTGGTGCACTTTGTCTGGTAAGGCAGGATATTCGGGTAACAAGGCAACCGAAAAATGCGTTTTTATGTCAGGAGCTGCAATTAAGTTAGTTTAAACATTGCTCCGGTTCATTCGGGTTCAGAGTTTATGAACGGGAACGTAATCAGCGGTGTGTATATATCTATACAGCAAGAAATTAAAAGAAACGTGGTGCTTCCCGGCTTGTTAAATGCGCAGTGTTTAGTTTTGGACAGCAGGGGGCAGTATAGATTCAACCTGATAATCTGTACTAATCATCTCCGAAAACAGCACAATCTGTCACTTTATAATCTAGATAAAGATTGTAATTTCATTAGTGTGTATATGACCAATAAATAATACAATAAACAACATTTGTAAACAATACAAGGAGTAAATACATTAAATAAATAATTATCAAAATGAAATTAATGTGAGAGCGACACAATATGCAGTGCAAATAATTAGTTTTGATCGAAAGTAGTAGCTTTATACACATTGCCTGTGTGTGTGTGTGTGTGTGTGTGTGTGTGTGTGTGTGTTAAAAGATCAAAACGCAGAGGAATACTGACCTCATGTAACATCCATCCCACATTAACACCTGTGAGTCATCTTCATCTACTATAATTGTGTGTGTGTGTGTGTGTGTGTGTGTGTGTGTGTGTGTGTGTGTGTGTGTGTGTGTGTGTGTGTGTGTGTGTGTGTGTGTGTGTGTGTG